>JALIZH010017704.1:0-24777 GCA_030522465.1 Rhipicephalus appendiculatus
CATTCGGCACACACGAGACGACCACGAAGGGCCGCGCTCTGTGGGATTGTCGAGGGCTTAAGTTGAGACGACTCTAGAACGGCCTCAGATCCAGCTTTCACGGACATCGGCGTTTAGTTCGCGTGTCTTCCACCACGTGCCGCATGACTTTTATCTTTTGAATCTCGCGCGAAGTCAAGAGTTGCGTCAAGGCAAGAAAGAAAAAGGAAAAAAACAAAAAGTTCAGAACACACAGCTTCACGACTTGGCGTGGCCTGCCGCGTTAAGTCGCATAACTAAGCTGCGCATAACTAAGCTAATGAAATCACACCTCAAAAAGCCCTAATTTAGCCGAGCTGAGATTCTCGTGTGCCTAGTAATACCGAATTTTGTAAGATGCGCCAAGCTTAGCCTAATACTAATTAAGAGTTAATATAACTAGTGGTAGCTCGACTAATTAGCTAATTAAGCTTACCTTGACATGGGATGGAAGCTAATCGAGACGAATCCGCGAATTTGCAAGTTAGGCCAATTTACCTAATTAAGGAAAGTAAGGTACTTGGTGCTGTGATTGCCAAGCGATTCCCAATGAAACCCGATCGATGCCTATCCGATACTCGTGAATCGCAATGTGATCGCGTGAACACTTCGTGCATGGACGTGTGAATGAACGTGTGCCTAGTCAATTGCCAAGGCGAGTGCCGACCAGTTCTGCTCTGCCCCAGCCTTACGCGACTCAGCGCAAGCTGCGCAAATTTTTTACCATGTTGAAAGGCTCGGCTGATGGCAGATCATGAAGCAGTTGGCGCACATTTAATGACTTGACAGTCGAATGATAGCATTTCGCAATGTTTAGTTCTAGGTTACTTAGCTTGTAGCGTCTGCTTACTTTTCGTCCCCGTGTTTTCCGAGTTTTTTTTTACTGCTTAGGTTTCTCTGGATGCACAGAAAGCTGCTGTACTTCTTATAATAATTGTTGGGGTTTTGCGTCCAAAGAATACGATATGAATGTGAGAGATGCCATAGTGGAGGACCCCCGATAGTTAGACCACGTGGGGTTCTTTAACGTGTACCTAAATCTGAGCACATGGGCTTCCTGCATATTGCGTCCATCAAAATGCAGCCTCCGCGAACTAACATGGTGCTACCAAACGTGTGGTCCAAACTACAAAGTACGGCCGCGGCGGCGCATTTTCGATGGAGGCGAAAATGCTTGCGACCCATGTGCTTAGATTTAGGTGCACATTAAAGAACTCCCGGTGGTCGAAATGTTGAGCCCTCCACTGCGGCGTCTCTCATCATACGGTCGTTTTGAGACGTTGGACCCCAACAATTATTATGACTATTAAAGTACAAAGTAATCGTTCTAGAAGGTCTTGGCTCGCGGTACACACAAATCGGCGCAATAGCACACATGATGACGCACGTGTGCTAGCGCTACAGATTTTCCGGTCACCGGTTCCAAAAACACTACCTAAACATCATCATTCGAACGCCCTGTGGTATGATTTTTTAATGAACGAAAAAATTAATAAGAATAATAATAGTAATATCTGGGGTATTATGTGACAAGACCAGGATATGATAATGAGGCCCGCGGCATAGGAGAACTCCGGAAATTTTGATCATCTGGCGTTCTTTAAGGTGCTTTGACATCGCACAGTAAATGCGGTCCTCTACCATTTCGCCTCCATCGAAATGCGACCACCGCGGCCGGGATCAAACCTGCACCTTTCAGGTCACCAGCCGACCTCCATAGCCGCTATGCCGTCGCGGCGGCATATCTACAGTGTCTCCACAGCCACCATTGTCCCCCATGAAAAAAAAAAAAAAGCATGGAATAAAATTCTAATAAAGAGTCTAAGGCAGGGAGCTACCATCTCTCCAATTCTATTCACCGCGTGTTAACAGGAGGTTTTCAGAGCGTTGGATTGCGGACAGCATGTGATAGCAGTTAAAGGAGAGTAGCTTAGTAACATGCGATTCGCTTGTGATATTGCCATGTTTAGTAACTCGGGAAAACTATTGCAAATCATAATTACTGAATTAGACAGGGAAAGCAGAGCGGTGGGTCAGAAAATTAATATGCAGAAAAATAAAGCAATGTTCAGCAGTCTCCGAAGAGAAGAGTGGTTTGCGATGCCTATCAAAACACTGGAAGTGGTAAAGGAATACGTCTGTTTAGGGAAGGTAGTGACCGCAGATACGAACCATGAGAATGAAGTAACTAAAAGTATAAGTATGTTGTAGTGTGCATTTGGCACGTATTCTGAGATAATGATTGGCACATGGTGAAACAAGCTCCGTCCTGTGTCCTTTCTAAGTCTTCGTGCATTCCGCGCTTGTTTCACCACGAACCTTTACCAACATGCCCAACTGGCAGTCATCCTTAATGATTGGCAGTTTACCACTATCTCTCAAGAGAAAAGCGAATGGTAATTTACCACTATCTCTCAAGGGAATGCAGCGAGAAGACAAGATAACTGGTGGCAATTGAAAGTAAGAGCCTGCATTCTAACAGAAGGCAAGCGCGCGAACGGGAGGCATAAAGTTAAATTGGCAGGTGAGATTCAGAAGCTGCCGGCGCTAACGTGGGCGCAGCCTGCACATGACCGGGTTGATTGGAGAAACATGGGAGTGGCATATACCGTACAATTAGCGTAGTCATGTTGCATAGTCATGATGATGATCAGACACTTGTGAATCGTGAATGCGAAAGTATATATATATATATATATATATATATATATATATATATATATATATATATATATATATATATATATATATATATATATATATATATATATATATATATATATATATACCGGGTGTTCAAAGTTTAGCTTTATGCTTTTCTTAAAATTCGGCACTGGGAAGAACATGAAAACCACCTTTACAGATAACATATATATCCAGGGGGACGCAAAGTGAGAATATAATTATCACTGTCAGGAGCCCAATTAACTCAGATTCAATAATTAACTTTTTAGTGACTGCAGCAAGCAAGCATGTTTATATTAAAAAGTTGAAGGGAGTCGCGTTTATTCACAGTTCCATTTGGAAGAATTTTTCTAACATGTCTGTGCTCCGAGATATCCCGCTGCAAAGTTTAATTGATTACGCATGCAGGGCGCTGTGGATCAGCGCAATGTTCCTCCCCGATGTGACGAACAGTCATTGCTTGCTATCGCCAGCCAGTAGCAAAAGGGTAACCGTTATCATCTTTGCCTGTGCCTTCGACCCGTTATCAGACTAAACGACGCACGCACCTGCCACGGCCCACCGGGGAGGAGTTTGCGCCACCACTGACTGTCTTGCATGCGTAATCAGGTAAACCACAATTAAACTTTGCAGCGGGATATCTCGGAGCACAGACATGCTAGAAGAATTCTTCCAAGTGGAACTGTGTATAAATGCGACTGCCTCAAACTTTTCAATACAAACATGCTTTCTTGCTGCAATCACTAAAAAAGTTAATTATTGAATATGAGTTAATTGGGCACCTGAAAGCGATAATTATTGTCTCATTGCGTGTGCCCCTGGATGTATAAGTTATCTGCAAAGGTGGTTTTCACGTTCTTCCCAGTGCTGAATTTTAATAAAACCATAGAGCTTAACTTTGAACACCCGGTATAATGTATTTTTACAACGCCAAAAGTGTGTCAAGAAGCCAATCAGGTTTCGCCTTAGCGAAGTATATGGGGCAGCGCTAGCACGCATACAAGGACGAGAAAAGACAGGACATGCGCTGACAAGACACAGACAGCGCATGTCCTGTGTTTTCTCGTCCTTGTATTCGTTCTCGCGCCGCCCCATATACTGCACTATGAAACCTAACCAACTAGCCCACTTTTCCGTTATTCGCCTTAGCGTTTTTAGTGAGTGTACCACGTGCTTAGGTTTTATTTATTTATTTATTTATTTATTTATTTATTTATTTATTTATTTATTTATCTATTTATCTCAAATGCACTCAAGCGCTTGGGCATTCTAGAGGGGAGTACGGTACATGTGTACAACAATAAGAAGAATACCGATGTTTCAGCGAACACTTTCAAAAACATTTAAAGGTTGGCTGTTAGGTATTGTACAATTCTAGCTCGTCAGCTGGTTTACGAGAAGAGGCTGAAATTACTACACAAAAAATTGAAAGGCTTAGTCCACTATCTAACGAAAATTTCCTAATTGTGATCTTAACTAATTGAATTATCGCCCACATTTCAATTCCCAATGTTTAGTCGTGGAGTTCTCAAGGCAACCTGGAACGAATTTTTATGATGCCACTAGTTTCGAGGTATTACCTAATTCGTGAACATTACTGAGAAAGGCATTGCCATTCGAATTATATTCTTAACAAAACATCCTTTCATGTATTGAAGCCAAACATTAAGTCTAAGACGATGTATTTCTTCGACACTGATCTACACGCTCCTTAGCCTAAGTGCGCATATCGTGTGCCAGCCACAGTGCGTCGCAACATCGCACAAGTGACACGGCTCAACAAGGCGTCATACAGACCTCGAACTGCCGATGGGTCTCACCGATCGATATTGTAAAAAAAAAAAAGACGGCTCAATAGCCTAGTTTTTGCGTAGACTATGGCTTGCTGAACAAGATCACACGTAAGGACATCTATCCCTATAGCCACTAATAGACGACGCCGCGACTGCTGGCATGGAGCATAGTTTTTTTTTCTCTCTCTATATATATATATATATTCGTTGGACCTGCGCTCCGGCTGCTTGCAGCCCGATGGCTGAACTTGACCACCGCTAACCAGCCTTCGTTAGATTCGATGGCTTATATGAATTTATTGTGACGCGATTCGGGCTGTGCAACGCGCTTGCAACATTTGAACGCATGATCGGCATCCTTCGCGGCTTCAAGTGGCAGACGAATCTCTACTACCTGGATGGTACTCTGATATTTTCAGACGGCTTTCAACACATCTACAAAAGGACGTAGCTGTCGTCACTAGTATCAGCTCTAATGGCATTGAGGTAAACTTAAAAAAGTGTTGCTTTGGCGTACGAAAGCTGCTTATTCTGGGCCGTCTTCTTCCGAGATGGCGTCCTTCCGGATCCCACGACACTTCGTGCTGCTGCTTCGTTTCCTAAACTGGCAATGAAATACCTTCGCAGCTCTCTATGCCTTTGATTTTATTTTACACGTTTCATTCGCCGCTTCCCCGCAATTATAGCGCATTTCACAGACCTCCGCTGCGGCTGCGACCTTTGAGCGAAGTCACATGTGGCGATGCATCCAGAAAACTCCGATGAATTCTTACTTCGCCTCCAATCTTGCGACATTTTGATTTGCTCGCCCCATATGAGAGAGAGAGAGAAGTTTATTATGAAAGAAAAGCTGAGAGCACCCAAAATGAAATTGACAAGGACACTAGCGGCGTTGTGTTCGGCGCTGTGCTTGCCCAGCGTAAACGCGGATTTGACGAGTTAGTTGTTGCTTACAGTGTTGCCGTTGGTGTCTACTTTGCGCCAAAGTGGCTACTTTTGGACCCCGTTGGCGACGAAAATTTCCAGTTGGCGCCATGGCTCTTTTTTAAACTTGTGGTTTTACTTATTCAAAATAGTTTTATTTATTCATCAATAGTAAAGACTTGATAATAGCGCTTCTGTTCTGTTTGGCGAGAAATTCGGCGATAGGATCAAATGTCATGGCTTCTTTGGCTACTTTTGGCGTGAGTTCTGGCGCCTTTTCGTGTCACACCCAACGGCAACCCTGGTTGTTTATGCCAGCCATGCACCTACCAAAGCACGCACAAGCATACATAAAGTACGGTTGAACCCCGTAACCCCCCCCCCCCTGCATCCGCCGATCAATACACATTCTAGCGGCGGTCTTCTTGTCCATCTACGACGCGTTCCCGCTGTAGCCGTCACCGACATGCCTGTGCAGTGGCGCAAAAACCCCTGCGTTGCTTCCCCTGTGGTCTTGTTGCGTGAAGCAACGTCACCTACCATCCCTAGAGAAATAAGTCATCAAACACACCATTTCATTCGTCGTGACAGTTGATCGACCATCACAACTACCTCTATGATGGACGCAAATCGCTCTTATTCCGCGCCATCTACGTTAAGACATATGCGCCACCTTAAACGCTGACTCACAGTGTGCACATGCCGAAGGGTTGAAGATTTGCACTTTCCTCCAGCTCTGCTACTATCAACGCAGAATGTACCGCTTCTTACACCGCTACATTTGTTGCGCGCGCAGCGCCACACGAATCCCCCCTTGCCATTTCCCTGCTCCGTAACAACCACTGACTTGCCCTCTCCGTCCCTTGGACTTCGCCGGTGTTGATTTGTATGGACTTCTTTCCATCACTCCTGCTGCCAACCGACAGATAATTGTTGCCATCGATTACACGCTAAGCAGATACTTCACTATTGCCATCTGCATCGGCTAGCAATGTTGCCTCTCATTTCACACCACGTCATTCTACAGCACGGCGCGCTACGTGAGCGCGCATCGTCCGAAGGACGTGTATTTCGGTCGTCGTCAAGAAATTCTAGAGGAATGCAAGGTCTTTCACCACACGACCACATCTTACAATTATAAAACGAATGGTTTAACAGAAATATTTAATCGAACATCAGGTGATGTGCTGACAATGTACGTCACTTCCGGTTACTAAGACTGGAACCGTGTCATTCTTTTCGTGACGTACGCCCAAAACACTGCTACGCAGACCACGAAAGGACTCTCTCCTGTCTTCTACCTATAAGGACTCGAGCCCCTCCTGCACGTTATGCGCAATACCTCCTTGCCACGCTTATGTGAGTGAGTCGACGGCAGTTCCCAAGCTGCTATAAGCGCTGAAGAGGGTCGCCAGAGTGCCCGATGTCACTACACTGCTGGCAAGCAGCGCCAAATACACCATCGAGATGTCTCGAAGCCTTTTAGCGTCGTATTCCCGGGACTGACTTGTGTGGATAAACGGCCAAGGTTATCATCAACTTGTGTGGCTCTGGATTCCTTGAGCTAGCCCCGGTCGGTCAACGAAACTTCTTTCGAAGTACCGCGGCCCGTCCCGTATGGTCTGACAAGCCGCATACTTGATGTCCGGCGTCAAGCCACTTGAGCTTTCTTCTAATCTAGTAATCAACAATGTCGAGGCATGAGATTGCGCAATGGACCTGCTAAAGCCTTACTATCTCAGTGCCGTGGTATACTGCCTGTAATTCGCCAGGATGGCTCTGTTTCGGAAGGGGAAGTAAACAGAGAGTTTTAGAACGCCGCAGCACGCAAAGCTTGCCGGCATTGCGGGCGTAGCGTTAGCGTTCGTCACTTAACGGGAGCCCGCAAGAGGCTAGCTTACGACGCATGCGCAACGCAAACGCAAAGCTTCGCGTACGCTGTTCTAAAACTCTCTAAAAGCGGCACTGCTTGCAGAAGCAGAGAACGCTGCTGATGTAGAAAGAAAAAGAAGACGATTCGGCAACGCGAGCTTTGCGCTGGTTCTGCCATTGCTGCTCAGTCTCCAATAGTATAGTGCTTATTTAAAACGCTTCATTACACTATCAATAGCTTCTATCATGTTTTCCTTGGATTCAATATGTGTTGCCTTATTGAGGCTGTGGTTAACTGAAATAGGCCCTTGGTTCCCCTTCCCTTGTTGTTTAGATAATGGGTTGCATAATAAGAAATACTAAAACATGAGAACTTTACTTGCTCCATATCTAGAAGCGAAACCGGCTGTGTAGCAAAGATTCTGCTTGCAACGCTTTATAGCGAAAAAACAAGAAACTAAATCTTCAGCAATGACGCACTAGTAATATTAATTGCTGGAACTTTACACGCCAAAACTACGATATGTTTATGAGCCGCGCCGTAGATGAGGTCTGGACTGGAAAAATGATGTCCTACAGCACGCGCTTAGCGCTTAGCGGGCGTCCCCCATTCCCTGTCGCGGCAGAAGAGTGTGCCGGAAATTTCGACCACCTGGGGTTCTTTAACGTGAATTTACATCTACGTACAGCATCAAAATCCAAGTACTAGTGGATTTTCGCCTCGTTCGAAAATGCTAGAGCCGCGGCCACGATCAAACCGGTGCCCTTCGGGCCGGCAGCCGAGCACCGTAACCACTGACAGCAATTCTGTAAAAAAAAAAAAAAGAAAAAAAAAAACGAAAAATATTACTGCGATTCGAACCCGTGCCGCATTCACCGCGCGTGAGTCGCTAGACCAGGCGCTCAACCATCTAGGCCAGAACACACACCGGTATCGAGGCGGTAAAATGGGTGTTATCAGGATACAATGGTCGAAGACGCGAGTCGAAGACGCGACTGTGTTGTAGAAAACTTCATTTTGGAACGTGTTTTTCTTCCCACAGAAACATGATTGCGGCCTCAAATGAAAGCTTCGTCTCCGTACTACTCAGATCTCCGGGAAATTTGCAGGATTCCGTCTAGTTTTTTTCAGACGGCCCGTTTTTGTCCCGAAAAACGAGCCGTGATTTCGGCCGCTCCCATAGGACCCCATTGTTTAAACTTTAGTCGTCGTAGGAACAGAATGTGAAGTCCCGATGTTAACGATGCTGCATTTGTTAAGTGCGGTACAGCTCCTAGAAGGCGCCCCTTTAAGAAGTTTTGGAAATTGAGCCTCTACGATTTTTTATCGTCGAAAAATGACTCTGTCCCATTGAAAACGGTGAGAGCTTCCAGCAGTGGCCGCTAGGAGCGCTGATCATTCAATGTCCCCGAAAGCTGGATCTGAGACGGTTTTGTACAAACGCCCACAAACCGGTAGTGCACGTCTTTCTGATTATACGCCGGCAACTTTAAGATCATTGTTTATAGTCTGGAACTAATTATCGGGTTTTAAATAAGCGCATCATTACAGATTCACAGCGGCGTTGCTAAACGAGTTTTCAGCCGGCCCTGTCGACGGCACATTACACGGGTGAGCGACTTCACACAAGCGACCGATCTGACTGGCTGCCCTACGGGCTAATTGTCGAACGTAATTATCTATTGGTGTAGTTAACGTAGTTCGTAAACGTTAACGCGCTTTATACTTGTAGTTAAACACGGTGACAAAACGAAAATACACAACCAAATTTACTATATGCATTTGGGAAGTGCGCAGTGAGCGAATTCTGCCTACATTACAAAACTATTCATGTTGACGTGAGCTCCATGACCCGCGCTGATCTCGAGGTCGTGGATGTCCTGCTGTGCTGTGGGCTGCAGGCCTACAGCGACTGTTGCCATGTCAAGCTGCGGCATCGTGTTACTGTGCAAGGCATCCGGTGAGCGGAATGAATGCAGCTCACTGTTGCATATTTATTAGGCGCTCATTATCCAAGAGTCCGAAATATTTTATGGAACAAGCCTCGGTCTCCTGCTGTATTGACATTGCCTCGGCGCTGCGCCTATAGATACGCCGTAAAGAGATGACTAATGGGGCGACATCGTTAGTGCAAAATGCGATGTCTTTTTTTAAATGATTTAAGCAAAAATGTAGAGACGAAAAGATCTTCTGTTCCATTAAACATAGCCGCATGCCTTTAATAGAACAAACATCCAAAAAACCGAGCTACTGAGTTCGGGAAAAAAAAAAGATAAATAATTCGACTTTTTTTTCCTTGCGTTATCCGCGGAATACGAAATTCAGGGAACTGCAACGTAGTTTAGAAGCAACTGCAAGGTACGAGAATGAAACCGCTGTGCCATTTGCTCAAGTCGCGTGAAGCGTCCTATGCGACTAAATAAAGACAACGCTGGCCGCCGAGCTGCACAAATTTACACTTAAGAAGTCAATTTTCTCTGTTTCAAGGCGTACTATTGAGGTCCAGCATTGTGAGTAATACATCACACGGCAGCCATTTTATTGTTGAGCCATGTGACTTTTTTTTATGCGAGAAACACATCGCATGGTAAATATTTTATTGTTGAGCACTATTAGCCCGTAAAGTCATATGCCGGCATTTAACCCATAATGAGCTCAGATTATTGGATATTACTCCTGACGCAGAGAGGCAGTGCGGCATTGGTACCGTAATACCAATGTCGCACTGCTCCTCGGAAAGGAAGCCGCAAGCAACTAGGTAATAAAGCTTTCATGATGATGGAGATATTTTTTTTTTTGTGTTTGTGTGTGAAAGGGCAGCTGCGGCCAAAGAGCGCCAAACACAAGGTTGGAGTAAAGTTTCGTGTGCTAGCGGCGAAAACTAATTTGCTCGAATAATACCTCACTGGCATAGCGCAACCATATGTTACACACCTGCCAATAAAACAAAAGGCTGAATAAGTTTGGAGATTAGTAGAAATTGCGTACTGTTGGGCATCGGGTGTCTCAGCTTGCGGCTGCATCTGCGCAGAGCTGATAGTCGAAGCGGACAAGGCGACGGTGAGTTAAGGCAACATTTATGTACAGAATAAACAGAGGCGTTACATATTCAGCACTGGGGCCGACAGCTTATTGGGCTCGCGCTGAGGTGCGATGACGACCCGGGATTTCTTCAGTCGCTGTCTCTCGTCACTCCGCGGCTTGGTTCTCTTATAGCCCTTTGGACCCCTTGCATCAGCCAGTAGGTCGAAGCCTCCAATCAGGAACCGCCGTTGGTCGCTGGCTGGAATCGGACCCGTGCATGAGAGGGCTTGCCGCGCGGTGCGTGAGGAATTGCCGTCGGTTACGTCAGACGCCCCGCAAGAGTTGCCGTGGATTGCATGCGACTCCCGCCTTGGTTGGATCACGTTGCATCAGGCACCTCGCTGGTGTTGACGCTGGTTGCATCAGACAGTCTATCGATGTTTACGCCACTTGCATCAGACGTTCTACCAGCTTGAATACTTTGCCGAAGCAATGAAGTTTGGAGTCGAGAGCCCTGGCATTACAGTACTTACCTCGGCAATGCTCGTTATTTGGTGCCCGTACGGACAACCACCTTGCGAGCTCGTCGTGCATGGTTTTCCGAGGGAGGAGTTACCCGGCGCGTCTGGAAGGTTGTCCGGATGCGTGGGAGTATACCAACGGCCACCCATTCCGAAGGACACTGCAATGGCGCTCGTAGCCGCCTGCTCCTTCTTGAGTTTCGCCAAGGCCGACATAACTCTAACCTGGGATGAGGAAAGAAGGTTCGTTGTAATACAGTTGTCATCGCGGTGGCAATGGTCTAACATTTATGATCACATGGGTCTTTTTCGGGGTCGCTCAGAGCGGCGGAGTTCACGAAAAACGGCCACATTGTCTATGTACAAGGACCTTTTCTATAATCGAAGACGTGGAGAGCTTACGACCCGAAGGCGATAAGAGTACCACTATCATGGACACTTGCAAAGCCACCTGTGTTGCCATTTTTAAGCCTTTTATTGAGGACATAGCAGCCTTGAGGGCCAACGCGAGTTGACCAGATAGCCGCTTTGATAAAAAAAGTCACAGTTTCGCCCCCAAGGCGAAGCAATGAATGCGATAGCAAGAAATTAGTTTGTCACACGAAGAACGACAAGCAGCTCGATACTTACAACGCGCCGCCGCAGCACAAAGAAGGACGCTCGAAACGGACGCATAGGTATACACAGGACAAGCGTGAACTAACAACTGTCGCAGTTGTTACGTGTTTGTATTTGAGCAACGCGCTCCGTGTCCACAATGCAGATGCCGATGCTGCTGTTGTTGTTGCCTTTGACATGGCTCATACTCACTGAGGGGGATTGGCCAAGGATAGATTATATGTTTATATGACTTTTCGACTCTTTTTGATACTTCTTTTTTTTAAACTGCGGCACGTGGAATGACCCCTCTGCGTCTCCCTGCCACGCGGTGGCGTCTGACGCCAAGTGTGCTTGGTGTTCTTTTTTTTCCTTCCACAACATGAATGGTACAGAAGGGAGCCACTTTCTCGTGCGCGTCTCAAAGGCAGTTTTCAATTTGAAAGGAACTGTAGAAGCGTTGCGTCATAGAAAACACGCTCAAGCTGTTCCGAGATCTGCGTACCGCGAGCGGCAAATGGTGCATATGAATAGCTCGCCGTTTTATCGCTGGCACGAGCATGACGTGTGGCTGTGTTGGCTAGCGTAGCAGGCTGCGGAGCGAGGGGTCACTGGTTCGAATCCCCGGGCAGGTGGTTTGGAATTTCTTTCTACTGATTTATTTTTCTTTATGCCTTTTTTTATATATACACATACATATACATATCCGGGACATGACGGCGTTGACAGACGGCGACGGCGACGGCAAAAATCAGCCGAGGGTGTCCATATAATTGCTATCGCAATAAAAATTGACGTTAATTTTTTATTCAACTGGGCAGCGACACTGTTGAGCACCATTACAAATGGTATCGTAAAATTGAATAAACCACGCACATTGGATCATAATAATGACAACAAATTTCTACAGTATACGCTGGCAAAATCTTGTCAAAATTTTATTGATATTCATTAATAGTGTTTGGTCAACACGTGTAAATTCACAGCGCTTCGCTCAATCAGGCATCAGCCCGCTTCAATCTGTGCGTCCACTAGGTTGAATCCCGTACCTTTGATTGAGGCCGCGCTCACAGGACGAGGACGAATAATTAAGGAGCACAGGACAAGTGCTAACTCTCAACTAAAATTTTATTAAAAAAATACAGCATATACATATAGGTCATAGTGAAGTTACCGAGGCCTTCTAGATCAGAAGGAAAGGTTATAAGTAGAGGCCATATATTTAGGCATGTTTAGGGAGCCACGAATAGGCAGGCAAAACAATGCTTTAGGTCTCCAACATCGCAATTATAGGCTCAAAAAATTTATACATAAATGGAAATAATTTCAAACAAAGACGTGCCCGACCCCTATCTACGAGAGCGAAACAAGAATTACTATTGTGTTTTATGACAATGCCACCAAGAGTTGAGCATAGCCGTTCAAATGTCCTTTGCCCTGGACAGTTAGCAGAACGCGCATTCTCTCTATTTATTCTGTAGAACAGTGAGTGAAGTGTCCACTGTCGATTCAATCCGCTCCCGAATGTCTTTCTTGACGGCATGACTGAGAAGGGCAGAGCAGGAGCAGAGCCTTACTGCTAAGACGAGATATCATCCTGAGACCCAGCAATAGGAAATTTGTCCAATATATTGGACAATGGAACAACGCGCGCAACGCCTTTCAAAGCGCTTGCCTCCTCCTATGAAGCACTTTCCTGGCGTCTACTGGGACCCGTACTGCAATTTAGCGAATATGGTCCTAGTCGCAGCGTTTCTCGCCGTTGCAGGAGCGTTGGAAATGGCGCGATCGAGCACGAGCGACTTTTACGGCTGTCGCCTAGGAAGTGGGTCGATTTTCATACGAAATCTTGAGTGTGTTAGCGTGTACTTGAGTATTAATTTATGTTTCTAAGAACTCAAATAACATGAAAAAACACATATTTGGGTACCTCGTAGCCTCTGTTTCCAAAACAGCCCCCCTAGAGTCCCAATGTTCAATATATTGGACAACGTGCTGTGGCCAAGTAACATAAGATACAAAAAAAACTACGTGACACTTTTCACCTTTGCACTCAGAAGAAGCATTTCTGGAAGTTTAAAAGAAATCCATGACTTCGAATTTACTCTGGGTCTCAGGAGGATATAGAAGAATGCCTCCTACTGAACGTGTCGAATCGCACAGAACCTTTATCTGCCCTGGCGGTGAAAACTACAAAATGTTTAGTACGAACAAAGAGGCAGCGTGCGCAGCAAAATTTGCTGTCTTTGTTTTGCTCTTCACTCTCCTTTAACCTGTCGGCTATCCGCGGTTTCGCATTCGCCGACCACTCGCGCCATGCCAGCGCAGCAGCATGATATATTCATGCTGATATATCAAAATTATCTAAGTGGGACGATAGGGTCGCAAGAACAGAATAGGCATTTTTCTAAAATCCCGCCTCTACTGGTAGTGCGTCAGCTCGCCGTCAATTTCGCTCAGTGACAACGAATTTGTGTATCCAAGTATATATATATATATATATATATATATATATATATATATATATATATATATATATATATATATATATATATATATATATAAATATATATATATATATATATATATATATATATATATATTGTAAGACAACGTTCAGGGCGACGCAAGACTCGTCTTTTATTCCCCGAGCCTGATCCCCAAAACCAGGCCAGAGGGGTGATGATGAGTATGTACAGATGAGTAAATGAAGCGCATGAATTATTGCTCACACTAATTTCCCCGGCCCGCGTGGGAGCGGCCCGCCCGGCCGCGTCTTAGATGGAAACGGGACGCCGAACGAATGGCTTCAGACGCGAAACATGCACAATCTCAGAAGCACGACAGCGACGGTCAGAAGAAAGCTCGGCGGGAGTGACACGATAGTTCACAGGGGACGTTTGTTCAGTGACTATATAGGGGCCAATAAACCGTGACTGTAATTTGTCGCACAGTCCTGGAGTACGAGAGGGCGTCCAAAGCAGCACTTCATCCCCAGGACTGAAGGAAACATCGCGATGAGAGCTGTCGTAGCGTTGTTTTCGATCTTGCTGACTAGCTTCTGTATTGAGGCGAGCACGTTGCCGACACTGGTCAACTCTTGAGACGAACTGGTCAGATATGGTCGCTGAGGCGTCAGTGGGAATATCCAGGAAAGAGACGTCGATGGTGAATGTTGGTGAGCGGCCGTACGCGAGATAGAAAGGCGAGTAGCCAGTAATGCGTTGGACAGCGGTGTTGTGGGCAAAGGTCACAAAAGGCAAAATTGTATCCCAGTTGTCATGGTTTGGTCCGATATACATGGATAACATGTCTGTGAGTGTGCGGTGAAACCTCTATGTTAACCCATTCGTTTGAGGATGGTAGGCTGACGTCGTCTTGTGCACTGTGCCACAAGTCCTCAGTAGGTCTTGAATGATGCTGGAGAGGAAAGTTTTGCCGCGATCACTCAACAGGACGCGAGGTGCACCATGCCGTAATACAATGGCTTTAAGAAAGAAATCGGCGACGTCTGAGGCAGAACTGGTACGCAGAGGAGCCGTCTCTGCGTACCGTGTCAGGTGATCGACGGTTGTCACTATCCATCGATGACCTGTTGGCGTGATGGGGAGAGGTCCAACCAGATCTATCCCAACGATGGCGAAAGGTTTCTCGGGACACGGGATGGGTTGCAATAGGCCAGCAGGACACGAAGTTGGTAGCTTCCGCCGTTGACACACGGGACAAGATGCAACGCACTTGGCCACAAATGTAGAGAGGCCAGGCCAGAAGAAACGTTGCCTGACGCGGCTATGAGTTTTGTCGAATCCCAAGTGGCCTGCACATGGGTCGTCGTGAAAGGCTTCGAGGACTTGTTGACGTAAAGAACGCGGGAGAACTGGAACCCAGCGGTGTCCATCAGTAGTGTAGACGTAACGATATAGCACATTGTTCTCGATCTGAAATTGTCGTAGTTGTCGTCGCGATCTGGTATTAGGAGGGGGTGATCTGCCACTTAGGCGTTCGATAATGCGGTTGCAGTATGCATCATTACGCTGGCTCGACGCAAGCTGAGCGTAGTGATTCGAAGCCTGCGTGTCAGTAACCGCTAGTTGGGATAATGTATGAGGTGACGCAGCGTCGGGATCACGTAACGAGGATTGAAGAAACGGTCTCGACGGCGATAGTGGCAGAGGGCAGCGAGAGAGAGCGTCCGCATCTTGGTGTTTCTTGCCAGATTTGTACACGACGTCAAAATTGTACTCTTGCAGACGGAGTACCCAACGACCCAGACGACCAGACAAGTTTTTCAGTGAAGATAGCCAGCATAAGGCGTGATGGCCTGTAATGACTGTGAAGTGGCGTCCGTAAATATATGGTCGAAACCTTTGTACGGCCCAAACGACAGCAAGACATTCTTGTTCAGTTATGGAGTAGTTCTGTTCGGCAGCAGTTAGAGCACGACTGGCATAGGCCACAACTATCTCTCGTGAAGTGGCATCCCGCTGCAAAAGAACTGCACCGATCCCATGGCCGCTAGCGTCGGTGTGTAAACAAGTAGGTGCGGTCTCGTCGAAATGACACAGGACGGGGTCGGATGTTAGGGCATGCTTGAGGGCTTGAAAAGCACGCTCGCAGTCTTCGGTCCATGTGAAGGCAGATCCTGACGTGAGCAGCTTGTGCAGCGGCGAGGCGATTGTAGCAAAATGTCTGATGAAGCGGCGAAAGTAGGACGCCAGGCCCAGGAAACTTCGCAGGTGTTTTTGAGTTTCTGGGCGAGGGAAGCTCATCACGGCAGCAATCTTGCCAGGATCTGGGCGAACGCCGTCTTTGCTGACAAGGTGGCCCAACACCTTGATGTTTTTCTGGGCGAAATGACATTTTTTCGTGTTTAGCTGGAGTCCAGCGTTGGAAATACACGTCAAAACTTCGTCCAAACGCTCAAGATGCTGACGAAAAGTGGTCGAGAAAATGACGATGTCGTCTAGGTAGCAGAGACAAGTCTTCCACTTTAGGCCACGAAGAACTGTGTCTATCATGCGTTCAAACGTGGCAGGAGCGTTACATAGGCCGAACGGCATGACGTTAAATTCATACAGGCCGTCTGGTGTTGCAAAAAGCCGTTTTATCTTTGTCCGCCTCACGCATAGGTATTTGCCAATACCCAGACGGAGGTCGAGGCTGGAGAAAAATTCAGCGCCCTGGAGAGAGTCAAGTGCGTCGTCTATGCGGGGCATAGGATACACGTCTTTGCGCGTGATCTTGTTAAGTGCTCGATAATCGACGCAGAATCGAACAGAACCGTCCTTCTTCCGGACCAACACTACAGGTGATGACCAGGAGCTGGACGATGGCCGGATCACGTCTCGCTTGAGCATGTCGGTGACGTTGTCTTCGATTATTTTCCGCTCAGCGGAAGACACACGATAGGGGCGGCGGCGTACAATTGAATTGCCTTCAGTTTCGATGCGATGCACTGCTACGGAAGTGCGACCCAGGATCTTGGAGCGGACATCAAATGAAGCACCGTGTTTTTGCAGTAGAGCTAAAAGTTCTTCCTTTTGTGCTTCCGTGAGATCAGGATTTATTGCGGCCGTTAAAGCAGTCGTTGTAGCATCATCGGTACTGGTAGCTAAAGGTGGTGCTTGCACGTGGAGAGGCACCAGAGAGAGGGGTCCGATGTCTGTAAAGCAAGTCACACTGGTGCCCTGGGGGAGCGCAATAGGCGACGAAGTAGGATTAACTGCTGTGACCAACGCTCTGCCATCGTGAAACCGCACCAGGCTAGGAACGATGGTAAGGGCACCAGAGACGGAACGTCCGCACGGTGCAAGGAACACATCCCCATTAATGATGGTATCGGATGTCAGCGTTAAAATATGCTCATGTCCTGGAGGAATGGAGCAATCGGCAGCCGTGACAAAGCGCAGGCTGTGGGCGTTGATATCAGAAGAAAGTGCAGTGTCTGTCATGTGAATGACTCTCTGTCGGCACGATATCACCGCTGAAGCTGAGGAGAGGAAGTCCCATCCCAAAATGAGCGCATTAGTACAGGAGGGCAGAACGAGAAATTGTATGTGGTGCCGAATGCCCTCAATAAAAACTCGCACTGTGGAAACACCGGAGGGCCGAACAAAAACTCCGTTAGCGCAGCGAAGAGGAGGCCCAACATATGGCGTCTTAACTTTTCGCAAGCGAGAACACAGGTCGACACTAATAACAGAAAGCGATGCACCCGTGTCCACCAAGGCTTCAGTCCACACACCTTCAACACACACTGAAAGTACATTTGAGGGGCGTTCCGGAGGAGTTTGATGCAGTCCGTAACATGCAGCTTTCCCTCCCGAAGCTGCACTGTTTAGTTTTCCGGGCGAAGATCAGATGCCGCGGTAGCTGGACGAAGGGGAGAAGAGGAACGCCGCATAGGCGATAGAGAGCGACGACGCGAGGACCGAAACGTACCCGCTGCATCGAAGGTCTGCGGAGATGGGGGAGCGACGGGGATAAAGTTGGTATGAGCGGCGACGTTGCGGAACAGGGGCAAACTCATCCCTTTCAAAATCGTCATAGCCGCGCCTCTCGTCTTGTTGACGCCGTCGGCAGAACCTTGAGATGTGGCCCCGGATTCCGCAATAATAACAAACCGGTCGAGGCGGACGCCAGGTGTTGAAAGACTCAGTCGTTGCCCTTGGTGAGAGAGCATTGAGCGAAGCGGGCATTGTTGGCGTAGGCTGCGTTGACTGCTGGGAAGGTGAAGCGAGAGCAGCAACCTGAGCGTAGGTGGGCGTTGGTGCGGTATGCGGGCTGGGGACTTGCGGGCACGTCATGTACGCCAGCTCTTCCCTCACAATGTTGCGGAGACTACCGCCAGGAGGTGTCGTGCGGAGCTCAAGCGAGCATGACGCAGCTTGCAGTTGTAGCTCCTCGCGGATAATAGAACGTATTAACGTTCGTAGCTCGCTGTCGTTGGTTGCCCGGAGGACAGGTACGTCAGGTTGCAAGCGGATGAGATGGAGATCATCGAGGCGCTGACATGTACTGATGATATCCGCGACTGTGGTCGGGTTCTTTGCTGCCAGAGCGTTGAATGCGACGGCGTCGATGCCTTTGAGCAGATGTCGAACGCGCTCATTCTCCGCCATCGAGCAGTCGACGCGGCGGCAAAGGGCGAGGACGTCTTCTATATACGAAGTATATGACTCGCCGGAGTGCTGGACCCGCTCAGCAAGCTTCCGTTTGGCGATGTCTGAGCGGACAGAAGGGTTGGCGAAGATCTGACGGAGGAGCTGCTTAAAGGTGGTCCAGTTGGCGAAATCCAGCTCATGGTTGAAAAACCAAGTCTTAGCAACCCCTGTCAGATAGAATGGTACGCGGGACAGTTTCGCAGATTCATCCCAGTGGTTGAGCAAACTTACGCGGTCGTACTGCTCCAACCATTCCTCAACATCTTCACCGCGAAGTCCAGCAAACACCGGAGGATCCTTTTGAGGGGTGGTGACAGTCCAAGAAGGTACCCCCACGGGCGCAGGCGGGGCGGATGTAGCCGCGCTCCTCTGCTCGTCGCGTGACATGTCCGAGGGCAGGTTGCAAAGCCGGCGACCCGAACGTAGCTCCAGGGATGCTTTGTAGCGGTAGCTGATGAGGAACCGCTGCACGGAGAGGACTAGGAGTTCGGACAGCACTCTCCACCACTTGTAAGACAACGTTCAGGGCGACGCAAGACTCGTCTTTTATTCCCCGAGCCTGATCCCCAAAACCAGGCCAGAGGGGTGATGATGAGTATGTACAGATGAGTAAATGAAGCGCATGAATTATTGCTCACAATATTATATATATATATATATATATATATATATATATATATATATATATATATATATATATATATATATATATATATATATATACAAACACACATAGGTCGCTCGTTTCAGGATTACTACATTAGAGACAATTGCGCATGTTATAAACGAAGCAAAGTGGTCTGGGAACGTACCAGGCGAACGGGGTACGAGGTGTTCAAAAGTGATGGCTCCAGTAACTCTTTACTGTGGAGGACTGGAGGAACCATGCGACAGTCCTTTGTTCCGTAGTCACTGTAGGATGTGTACCCGATGGCAACGAGTATGTCGACGGGATAGTTCCTGCAAATTGAAAATAAGTGCCATAATCCACCTATGTTAGCGCTTCAGAAATTTTCACGGTTTGTTTTAAAAAGAAGCTTTCCCAGCAAAAATTCTCCGGGGTCAAACCAAGTATGGTGCACTGAAATATCGTATAAAAATTTCAGACGATCCCACGTCTTCATTCAAAACGTCCGCTATGCCAATCCTTGTAGGTCAAGTGACATCAGGTTTCTACTTCCCGCCTTGAAAGTTTACACCCTGTTTCCACGCGATCTGCACTTTCTTCCAATCTGCACTTTATTTAGGATTTAGCCTAGGCAATGAAGGGATCCGAGATATGTTAACAAATGACCGTTGACGGCGTGAACACCACACGCCCTCCCAGGAAGTCAGCGGAAAATGCCCAAGAAGACAGGTCGCATCCTGCGAGTCTTACCGTTGGGTGAAATGATGATATGGAGCTTCGCTCTGTATGGATTTCAACGGATCTGCTGCAACTTTATCATCTCCTACTTGCGCGTCAGACAAGCCTGTTGTGTACTGTCTAGCCCTTAAAAATAATTTTGTTCAGTGTCTTAAAGGGGCCGTGACACCCAATTTTCGATCATAATCTGTGTTACCTGGGTTAATCCTTTTGCATTAACAAATAAGCTGGTGAAATTTTAGCGCATTTGGTCGTGCGCTTGATTTATGATTGCATATTCTGATAAACACGCGAGCGGCCTGAGAGTCGGGCCGCACTGGCGCAGTCGCGAGCCGTGACGTAACCAGCAGCTAGCTGTGCGAGTGTCTGCATTCCGGCGAACGGTATTACTTCGTAGTCAGCTGCGTTTTAAATCGAGACGTTTCAGCTTTCTTCTGCTTGGCGCTGCAATGGAACGATTTCCAGCGGCTGAAACTGTGGTAGAAGACGACGGCTTCGCTTCTTGTTGCACATGACATCACACGTTGCCATGACAAATTGACGTTCGCTAGCGGTGGGCGGTGTTTACAGCCGGCGACTTTATATGGCTTGTGTTTCACTGAAATATTATTTTACGGCCCAATTTGGATATTTATAATGGCATAATAGACCCTGTACTTCTAGTTGTCGCTGAAAAGAACTAATTGTTGGGTAACCGTATCATGACCCCTTTAAAGGGACACTGAAGAGCAACCATTTTCCTCGTAAATGTAAATTACAATTCGACGATGCCGAAAGCACCACTCGTTCCGCAAGAAGACGCCTGGTGAACGAGCAAACGCAGGAAATGTAGGTGGCGACGCCGCTTTGGAGTTCCCGCACCAGCTTGCCATGACGGTCATTTAGTAGTTTATACGCAACATCTTATTCAAACGGCACTGTAAATAACGTGAGAGTGAAAAGACATACTTTCATGGGCCCGTAATGAGCAAAATATTTTCCGCATTGTGATGGTATATGCAAACCATACAACGAAGCGCGCGTGAAGCTATTTTAAATGGATTCATTTCATTCATTCATTCAGACTTTATGCAAGACAATCTACAATTGTCTTAGGAGACGCAGCAAAAGGCCCGAAAGGTGCCTGACTAGGCTAAGTCTCCCAGACAGCAGCTGCAGCAGTGCGATCTGTCATTCACAGTAACTGCAAAAAACATGTATGGTGCAATAGAAGAACAAATAAAGAAACCTACTCTTTTCGCTTTGAAAGGAAGAAAGAACAAGAAAACGAAAAGCAAACAAAAGAGATGTACACACGAGGCAGTATCTGTTCAAAAAGATTGTACGATATACATTACACAGCATTTAACAACACATCAATACATAGCTTAGCACAACACCCTAAAACTCAGGAAATGATTATTTTACTTGCTTTTTAAATTGTGTTGGGGAGATTCTATTTTGCAGTAGGTTTATCATAAATGAATTGAAGGAGCACTGATTTTTGGGCTAGTTGGTTTTCTATCTTGATCACTCAAGCGCATGCAAACAGGGACAAAGGGAGGTGACGCTTGTGTTGGGACAAAGGGAGGTAAAGCGCTTGTGTTGTCGTCACCTCCCTTTGTCCCTGCTTGCGTGCGCTTGAGTGATCAAGGTCTATTATACCTGGGTATTCGTTTAAGATGTCTGGTATTAGTGTTGCCAATTTTCTTAAGCCGTAGTTTTTTCGTGATCGGGACTTGACCGTTCTGTTTTTACGTAGTTCACAGCGGGTTTGCTTGATCTGATATTTTTCCTCGAAAAGCTTTCCATTACTTGTTTGATGGCGCAAGATCTCCAGCGACAAGCTTAGTTTAAGTAAATGCTTTATCGGCAATATATTGCCGATAGTGTATTTGCCTATGACTCCGTGGCGCAAGCTATCTTTTTTCTCGCCCTCCTCGGGATTTCTGCACCCTCGTCGTGTTGCGCTGCCTCAGGAATCGGACAACCTTTGAGCAAGCGAAGATGTCACGTGCACGTCATCAGTTTGCGTCGTGGCTTGACGGCATATCATTACGTCAGGTACGTCACAGGCGCACGTAATTGGACATTAAGTTCATTTCACTTTCGGTGCGCCGCGGCGGCACATTGATTCTCATTTCACATGTGCATCACGCTACTTTTGAGCGACTTTTATTACTTAGCTTTTTCGTCGTTTCGTTTTCACGCCGCCGCCGCGGCCAAGTGCTCGCGACGTGTCACCAGGTCTCGCAAAATCTCGCAGAGCCTCTTGGCTCATGAGACATAAGGGCTTGTGTGTGTCTGTTCCTCTTAGTCCTCCGTCCGGGTCGCGCTGCCCCCAGCAAAATTATGTTTCATTGCCAACTCGCCCAGCTTGCCGTTCGTATGCAACATAAGGGTTTCGCCTTCATAAGTGTGCTTCCAGTATGCGGTTTTTAGCCTGCGGGGGGAGCTATCGCTGCTTTTGAAGACAATTGAAAGTCTCTGTTTGTGATCAGTGGCGTAGCCATGAGGTGGCTCACCGGGCCCGTGTCCCCCCCCCCCGCCCCCCCTCAAACTTTTTTTTCGCCATGGCATACACAGCGTAAAAATACCATTTGCCTGCCCGGCCCCCCACTTCAGATCAGGGAACTGCCCCCCGCAAAAATATTTTCTGCCTACGCCACAGTTTTTGATTGAGGCCACCCTTTTGCTTTCTCGAGAATGGTAGGACGCAGGGCCCGCTTTGCATAAGTGGGGGAAAGAGCGGGCGTGAATATACACCCTGTAAAATGGCGTGAACTCCGTTACGTAAAACCACTGGTCGACTTCGCGTTCTGCGCACGCGCAGTAGCGTTCCCGCTCACCGCGTCGTCCACACGGCCCGTAACCCGCATGAGAGTTTCTAATAGCGATGTCCACAAGCGTAGGACTCATACTTACTTCAGCGCCATCGCCACGCCAGCGGCCATCGACTCGTACATCAGCGGGTAGTGGAGTATGGTGTAGCTGGGCTCACCCTCCGAGTCGGCCCTGGCCCTCATGACTCGGGAAATCATCTGCAGTGTAAGGAAGAAGAATAATCGCTGCCTGAAACAACCACAAAGAAAAAGCGCGTAAAACAGGCGTTTACAGTGTCATGCGTACAAACTCCTAGTAGCTCGCTTCACGTAAGTGTTCAAACACTGTGAATCACGCAGGGATATCGATGGTATTGATCTACATTCAGTTGGCTGCAAGACAGTCAGCTATTAAGTGCTGCAGCATGAGTGGCAGCCCCATTGTCGCTGAGGGTATAGACTAATTTTTGGAGTTTCTTACTAAATATTGCATTTCACTTACGCTTTTCATGAAAATATAATGAACGTTTAATTACACGTCGCACGGCGTACTTCAGCTCGACCGCGCATGTACAGCATGACTTAATCAGAGTCTTGAAAACGACTCCGGCGCATAGTTGCGCATTGTCGGTCGGAAACGTGCAGAGCTGTTTTCGACAAGAGAACACGACTCTTGCGTTCGAATAATCAAACATGGCTCCGCAAAGCTGCCTTGTTCTATCAGATCAACGCATCCTACAGGTTTTGTGCCTCCAGCTAGATTCGAAATTGCTCCACCATTCTCCCGATTTCAGCTCCGGAACCAACTCCGTTCTTTACGTGAGCACTGACGTCACTGTACTTTTATCACCCGCTCCTCGAGATCGGCAGCCTCGAGTTGTGACGCCCACAAATGACGTGGCTTTCCACGTGACCATGACATATGACGTCACCGCGCATCTCCTTATCGCCGTCCGCAACCCTGTTCCGGCAGCCTCCTAATGTCGTTCCTAAACTTCTACCTAATTTAGTTAGAACATGCATGACTGAATCCCTGTTGTCGCGAACATGCCGGCGTGCTGCACATCCTTGTGTTGTGTTTCAGACAGGTTGAGTAAGCTGGCAAACGCTAGGCATAAATAAGCTGAAGTACGCCGGCTTATTGCGCGAGTCGGCACGTGCACGATTTTTCTGTGTGCTTTTTACTTGAATTTCAAGACATTCAATCATGAGTAACCGCGCTCGCGTGGCATCGTTTCTTCTGTCACATTGTCGTTATGGGCTCCACCATGTGTAAAGAAGCGTTATTAAAAGAACACTAGCGCGATTTTCATTTCTTAGCATTGCTTCTATACAAGAGGCGCAAACGCAGTCATCCCGCCTCAAGCCTCACAAAATGTTTTGTCCTATCTGCGCGTGACTCTAATGGTTTGTCTTCACAGATTCCCAATACTAAGTTGAACGAGTACTCTCTGTGATGTCACGATTATGAGTTCCGCCATTTGTGTGCCCAAATCTGATGTAATCTATAAGCGGGACACTTGACACGCACGTAAATAAATTGTAAAAATTATAAGGACGCTTGAATTTCGCCTTCAAGAGTAGATCGCGATGGCGTAATCGGGCCTCGTGTGCATCGCCTTCTGAACTGCTAGCCTGCTTCGGTTCTCGTTGCATGCCTCAACCATGCCGTAAGGAAATGAACGACAGTGCGCATAACATCGGCTGTTTCAAAAGTATCACTGAATGCCTATTGCAAGCGCAGTTGTTAAGTGCCCACTACGCCATAATTATTGCTTTTGCGGATCAACGAAGGGCCCACTACGCGTCCATGGGGCAACACGCGAATCTACACAGCTGTTCACTTTGTTGTTGGTTCTGCTGCTGATCATGATTAAAATATCTGAGCGCTTTCTAATGGGTGCGACTTTAAAACACCCACTCGTTGCTCAATTCACATCTTGCGAATCCTGGCGCGATTCTACGCTTCCGCCACGCAATATATGATGACTTAAGGAGACTCCTTCCACTAC
>JALIZH010017705.1:0-61945 GCA_030522465.1 Rhipicephalus appendiculatus
CCTGACCCACTTTGCTCTCTTCCTGTCTCTTAAGGTTACACCTATCATTTTTCTCTGCATCGCTCGCTGCGTCGTCCTCAATTTAAGTGGAACCCTATTTGTAAGTCTCCAGGTTTCTCCTCCGTAGGTAAGCACCGGTAAGATGCAGCTGCTAAATACCTTACTCTTGAGGGATAGTGGTGGGCTACCATTCATGATTATAGAATGCTTGCCGAATGTGCTCCATCCCATCCTTATTGTTCTAGTTATATAACTTTCGTGGTTCGGCTCCGTGGTTACCACCTGTCCTAAGTAAACGTATTCCTTTACAACTTCCAGTGTCTCGCCACCTATCGCAAAGCGCTGTTCTCTGCCGAGATTGTTCCACGTTACTTTAGTTTTATGCATTTTAATTTTCAGACATAATCCTCTGCTTTCCGTATCTAGTTCAGTAATCATGAGCTGTAATACATCCCCTGAGTTACTCATCATTGCAATGTCATCAGCGAATCGCAGCTTACTAAGATACTCTCTATTAACTCTTATCCCTAACTCTTTTCAATCTAGGGCCCGGAAAACCTCCTGTGAACACGCGGTGAATAACATTGGAGATATCGTGGTTCCCTGCCTTACACCTGTGGGATGCCGTGTCGACGGAAAGACGCATCCCAACATGAAAACGTAACGAGCATTTATTCAACTACAGTAGCAGCTTCGGGAGAGCATTCTGACGCTACGCTCGACAGAGGCAGTGGAACAAAATGATGCGCTTCCAATCTTGGCAGCCTGGTTTTGTAGCCACCGCTGGTGACGTAAGCCTTGGGTGACGCTGCGGTGGCGCTGCGGCTTATCCGATTGCAGTGAAGCGCGTGGTCGTGTCACGCCGGGCTGCCTGATAGCGAGGTGGATGCTGCGCGGTATTGTGCGCAGATTGTGTCGCCACACACCCTTCTTTATTGGAATTCTGTAGCTTCCTTTATGGAGGACTATGGTGGCTGTGGATCCACTGTAGATTTCTTCCAGTACGTTTATATAGGCTCCGTCGATGCCCTGATTCCGCAGTGCCCGCATGACTTCTCATGTCTCCACCGAATCAAATGCCGTATTGATTCTATTAGCAATTAGTTTTGTAAATAGCTTGTAGACAACGGACAGTAAGTTGATCGGCCTGTAATTTTTCAAGTACTTGACGTCCCCTTTCTTATGGATTAAGATGATGGTGGTATTCTTCCAAGATTCTGGTATCCTCTCGGTCAAGAGACACTTCGTATACAGGGTGGCTAGTTTTCTAACACAATCTCTCCACCGTCTTTCAAAAGGTCTGATGTTACCTGATCAGCGCCAGTAGCTTTTCCTCTTTGCATTCCCCTCTAAGGCTTTCTTTACTTCTCCTGTGAATACCTCCCATATGTGGTATATGAGAGTATAGCCATTTGTACGTATTTTGAGATTTTTTCCTTCCGTCCTTCCCGGTTAAATTAGTACTCTATGCATTAAGATTATATGCGCTGTCTAATTAAGTTTGGTTGGGAATGCCTGTTATTTTTCTCTATTCCATATATTGCCCCGTAATACAAAAAAACAGTCAGGCCTGCGCGGAACGCGCCGTAGTCACAACGAAAGCTAGAAGAGTGGCCTTTCTAGAGCCTTTTTTATCGCGACAGCGTCAAAGAGCTCGTTTCGCAGAAATTCCGGCGTCGGCGTCGTTGGTTGTGAGCGAAAAATCATCATCTTGTCCGTGACCGAAAAATCGAGAAAGATGCAAATAAAATAAATAATAAAAATTTCGGGGTCCGAGTGAGGATCGAACCCGGGCCGTCTGCGTGGCAAGCAGGTGCTCTACCACACAGCCGCGCCTCTGCTTGGAAATCCAGTGAAAATAACTTCCTCTGCTTGGAGATGCAGGGAAAATAACTTTCATGCTTCGCAAACGGAAGCGTCCTTTATATAGGCGTCACCAATAACATGTAATATCCCAGGAATATTGCGTGGTACAAGCGTACATTGCCATCGGGCGTCAGAATGTGTGACTATCATAACGATTTCGTTGTTTGAAGCCGGCCACCCATTACAAACGGCACACACCATACTGCGCGTATTCCCTTAACACCGCGTAGTGGGTGCATAGCATGTATGCACGAAGTGGTTGAAGTAGGCACTCGGGACAGGATATCGCGTTCAACTCTTAAAGGCAAAGATTAAGGGTCCCCCCAATTTTTCTTCCCTTTCAATCGGTTTGGTGGTCTAGCTTTAAAAAGATCGGCGAAAAAAAATTACACCATCTCCCGCTAAAGGGAACCATGTGTAGATGTGAAGCAGTGGGCGCTAACGCTTACATTGGTGGTGGCGTTGACGCTGGTGCTCATCACAGCGTTGCGCAGGACAGAAAACTGGGGAGGCGCAAAGCACGCAGTGATGGAGCGGTGTTTCCTACTGGAACATGCCAATCGCTGCTAATGGGCAATGAGAGACAGAACACTCCGACTGGACACAGAGACCCGCATTCCGCTTTTAGTTAACGCGCACGCTGCGAATTTTTATTGTTCAACAACGCACAGGAGAAATCTCCCACCGGCACCACCTTGGAGGTGAAGATCCATTGCCATATATACGGGGTGGCCAGTGAACGTTTGTGCAGCGCGAGCAGTCGGTTTTTTCAACCAAGAAACTCGCTAGCAGACGCTGCCTGCGTCGGCGTCGCGAGGCGAGAGAGGGGGAGAGCGTAGGAGAGGAGAGAGAGAGGGGGACGCGCATGCGCAGTGGGGAGGTGTGGACGCCACGGGCAGGGTTGCCTAGAGGAGAGTGGGGGGAGCGTAGGAGAGGAGAGAGGGGGGGGGAACGTAGGAGGGGAGGTGCATGCGCAGTGAGGGTGTGGTTGCCGCGGGGAGGGATGCCTAGAGGAGAGAGAGGGGAAGAGGAGGTTTTTATTTTTATTTTTTTGTGAAAGGTTTGCGCATGCGCAGTAAGGGTGGTCACGCCGGCACACCACCACCACCACCGGATTAAGCTTCGCCATAAAATGCTTCACATCTAAAACAAGTCATACGCGTCCGGCAGCCACTAAACAGCGTCTGACGAATAGCCTAACGGAAGCGGGCTGAGGAAGACCGAGCCGCAGTCGAACCGTCAGCAAATACAGCGTTTTTTTTAAATGGTGCCATTGCAATATCCTCCAGTATAGGGGGTATTCACGTGACGTCATCGTGCGCCATTTTGTTGTACAATTCGCAGCTTCACTGTTCTGGAGATAAGCACATCAAGATAACAAACGCGCCTTTCACTGTGCTTTCTGTACAACAAAATGGCGGCCGCAGTGACGTCAGTGCATACTCCCTATAGAAAACACCCTGGTATATGGTATCTTCCATTCAAGTTGCATTTTAGGGACGAAGCTCCTTATGGCCTCACCTGGGCGGTTCTCGGTTGTGGATGCATCCTGAGTAGTTGTAGCGTCTCCCTTAGCATACAATAGATGGCGCTGTCCCATAGAGATGCATGCAAACTGCAGTTGGGTGATGATATACTAGATGGCGGCAAGATGCAGCGATGGCGTAGTGGTTAGAGCATCAGCCTCGCATGCAAGAGGTCCGTGGTTCGAATCCCGGTGCCGGACAATTCCCAACCGGATTAAAAAAAAAAAAAAAATCCGCGTGATGATGGAATTGTGTAAAAAAGGCCTGGGGTGCAGCCTCACTGGCGACCACAGCCAGCAATGCACTCCCTCACCAGAGCAGGATTGGCCACCCTGGTGCAGTACTTGGCCACTACCTCCCACATGAATACACAAATTAACCCTCGGCCCTCAGTCCCCAGCGGCTGCGAAGCAACTGACCAAGGCGGCGGTCAGACCTGCGACGCAGCGGAGGGTGCTAAGAATCTCTGGGTCCGGACAGGCCGCCATTGGAATCTGAACTTGGCTACGTTTAACGCCAGAACTTTATCTAGTGAGGCGAGTCTAGCTGTACTATTCGAGGAATTAGAGGGTGTTAAATGGGATATAATAGGGCTCAGTGAGGTTAGGAGGACACATGAGGCTTATACAGTGCTGAAGAACGGACACGTACTATGCTATCGTGGCTTAGCTGACAGAAGAGAACTAGGGGTGGGGGTTCCTTATTCATAAAAATATAGCTGGTAATATAGAGGAATACTATAGCATTAATGAGAGGGTGGTATGTATCGTAATTAAGTTTAATAAGAGGTACAAGATGAAGGTGGTACAGGCCTACGCGCCTACATCAAGCCATGATGATCAACTGGTTGAACGCTTCTACGAAGACGTAGAATCAGCAATGAGTAAGGTAAAGACACAGTATACTGTACTGATGGGCGACTTTAATGCAAAGGTAGGCAAGAAGCAGGCTGGAGATCATGCAGTTGGGGAATATGGCATCGGCTCTAGAAACGCCAGAGGGGAGTTACTAGTAGAATTCGCAGAACGCAACAATTTACGGATCTTGAATACCTTCTACAGAAAACGGGCTACTCGTAAGTGGACGTGGAGGAGTCCTAATGGCGAAACTAAAAATGAAATAGACTTCATAATGTGTGCACACCCGGGCATTGTACAGGATGTGGAAGTAGTTAACAAGATCCGATGCAGTGACCACAGAATGGTAAGATCTAGAATTCACCTAGACTTGAGGAAAGCACGGCAGAAACTGATACGCAAGAAGCCGATTAATGAACTAGCTCTGAGAGGGAAAGTACAGGAATTCAGAGTTTCACTTCAGAATAGGTACGCGGCTTTAACCGAGGAAATCGACCTTAGCGTTGACGCAATGAACGATAATCTGACTAGTATCATTAAGGAGTGTGCAGTGGATGTCGGGGGTACAGTCGTTAGACAGGACACTGGTAAGCTATCCCAAGAGACGAAAAACCTCATTAAGAAACGTCAAACCATGAAAGCCTCAAATGCAACAGACAAAATAGAGCTGGCGGAGCTTTCCAAGTTAATCAATAGGCGTAAAGTAGCCGACATAAGAAAGTATAATATGGAGAGAATTGAGCATGCTCTAACGAACGGAAGAAGCCTCAAAGCTACGAAGACAAAACTGTGCATAGGCAAAAATCAGATGTATGCATTAAGGGACAAGGAAGGCAAAGTCACAACCAATATGGATAGAATAGTTGAGGTAGCGGAAGAGTTCTACAGAGATCTGTACAGCAGCCGAGACAGTCAGGATGATAACGTAAGAAGCAATAATAGCCCAGAGGAATCTGACATCCCACCAGTATTGACCGGAGAAGTAAAGAAAGCCCTAAAGGGAATGCAAAGAGGCAAAGCAGCTGGTGAGGATCAGGTAACATCAGACCTGTTGAAAGACGGCGGAGAGATTATGTTAGAAAAACTGGCCACCCTGTATACGAAGTGTCTCTCGACAGGGAGGATACCAGATTCTTGGAAGAATGCCAACATCATCTTGATCCATAAGAAAGGGGACGTCAAGGACCTGAAAAATTACAGGCCCATCAGCTTACTGTCCGTTGTCTACAAGCTATTTACAAAAGTAATTGCTAACAGAATTAATACGACATTAGAGTTCAATCAACCAAAGGACCAGGCAGGATTTCGTACAGGCTTCTCAACGACAGACCATATTCATACTATCAATCAGGTGATAGAGAAATGCGCGGAATACAACCAACCCCTATACATAGCCTTCATAGATTACGAGAAGGCATTTGATTCGGTGGAGACATCAGCAGTCATGCAGGCACTGCGGAATCAGGGCATCGACGAAGCCTATATAAACATAATGGAAGAAATCTACAGCGGATCCACAGCCACGATAGTCCTCCATAAAGAAAGCGATAGAATCCCAATAAAGAAGGGCGTACGACAGGGAGACACGATCTCTCCAATGCTATTCACCGCGTGTTTACAGGAGGTTTTCAGGGCCCTAGATTGGGAAGAGTTAGGGATAAGAGTTAATGGAGAGTATCTCAGTAACCTGCGATTCGCTGATGACATTGCATTGATGAGTAACGCGGGAGACGAATTACAGCTTATGATTACTGAACTGGATACGGAAAGTAGAAGAGTAGGTCTGAAAATTAATATGCATAAAACTAAAGTAATGTGGAACAATCTTGGCAGAGAACAGCGCTTTGCGATAGGTGGCGAGACACTGGAAGTTGTAAAGGAGTACGTCTACTTAGGACAGGTAGTAACCGCGGAGCCGAACCATGAGAGTGAAATAACTAGAAGAATAAGGATGGGATGGGGCTCATTCGGCAAGCATTATCAAATCATGAATGGTAGTCTACCACTATCCCTCAAGAGGAAGGTATATAACAGCTGCATCTTACCGGTACTTACCTACGGAGCAGAAACCTGGAGACTTACAAAAGAGGGTTCAACTTAAACTGAGGACGACGCAGCGAGCGATGGAAAGGAAAATGATAGGTGTAACCTTAAGAGACAGGAAGAGAGCAGAGTGGGTCAGGGAACAAACGGGGGGTTAAGGATATCATAGTTGAAATCAAGAAGAAGAAATGGATATGGGCCGGGCACGTAGCACGTCGACAGGATAACCGCTGGTCATTAAGGGTAACTGACTGGATTCCAAGAGATGGCAAACGCGTGAGGGGGGAGACAGAAAATTAGGTGGGTAGATGAGATTAAGAAGTTTGCAGGTATAACGTGGCAGCAGAAAGCACAGGACCGGGTTGATTGGCGAAACATGGGAGAGGCCTTTGCCCTGCAGTGGGCGTAGACAGGCTGATGATGATACTAGATGGCATCAGTGGTTTTTCGTATACGTTGATGATTAATGATGATAGATGGCGCTGTTATAATAAGACAATGCGCTGTGACAGTACGTGATATGTATCGCCCTCTCCTCTCCTACGCTTCCCCCTCTTTCTCCTCTCGTACGGTCCCGGGCATGAAGTGGGAGGGCTGGTGGGAGGATTATATAAGGGGGGGAAAAGACGGTGGTTGTACTGTCTTTGAAGGGAGCACGGGCAGGCCCCTGTGGGGAAAATAATTATGGTTGAAGAGATAAGAATAGTGAGAAAGAAGAAGGGAGGGCGGAGCAGTATCTCAAGTCCGGTACGTAGTTAGTCGTCATGCATCAGGATATCTAGCTCGGTGTCTTCCGTATGGTGCAGGAGAGCTTTGTCGACCTGCCTGTACTAGCCGGTATGAAATACATAGTATCTCCGTCACAGGTCTCACTTGTAGTTTCAATGAAGGACAGTAACAGAGGAACGTCTCCAGTGTGCCGTTTGACCAGCACTGTCAATGCGATGCCGAATCTCCGGCGATGTCGCTAGCTCCTGGCAGGACGAGCCGTGGTATTCCACAGCCTTCATGGGCACACGCTGCCTGAGTCCCATGATTATGTCTTCAGCGTTCCGGTGGGGTTCGCGGCTTAACTACGTGGTTTCAATCCAACATCACCGGCTCTTCCTGATGACTTTTGAGGATGGCGTCGAGATATATACCCCCCTAACGCTGTTTACATGTAGCTTGGGCGAAGATATCACGTCTATAATGTATGTCATATAATGAATCACATGAAAAGGGTCACGCACAGGAATGCGCTTTCGTAAGATATCGTGGAGCATTTTCAAACTTCAGGTAGGCTGCGTGCATTCAATGAACTGCGAGATGCATTGCTTCTAATAGGCGTAAGAAATTCATTTTATAGGCCCCACACGTTCGCACTCCTTGTTGTGCTAGTTTTACTGGCTGGCGTATAACGGCTAAATCTTTTTCTTAACAGTTTGATTAATCACATAGAAAGAATAACAAACATTTAGGAATAAACAAACTCTGCTTTCTGCTTTCACCGAAATGTGAAAATCGACAACGCCTACTATTGCAGTGGAAAGCAGAAGTAACTTGCTGCATAAGCATAAAGTGTATTTACGTTATACCAATCTCCGAGCACAAATGCCTAGTTCAATTGTAGGAAGACACGTAAAACGATAGAGACACTCCACATCGAACTACAGCTGAAAAAGTGACCGCTTGCGCTTCGCAGTCCAAACATGTCCGCAAACCATCGACCAGTAGCGTGGTTTCCAGCGCTAAAACCTGTTTGCTTCACACCTCTGAATGCAAGTGACGGTGGCCTCTTTGTTTGTTTTCATGGGCGCGTGTCATCGGGAATGTGTGTGTGAGGAATTTGGGGTACTAGAGCATTGAAAGCTACCGTTGCCGCTGTACACAGTCAGCCGGTGGGTGAAACTGACACTTCAGCCACGGTCACTTTGCCAGACAGCTATATTGCTCTTATTGAAGGCGAAGTATGCAACGAAAACGGGAACGTGCATGGCAAACCGGACAAACTGGAAGCGACACCGCCTGCATACAGCTTGGGCACGAAATGGGAACCACAAGGGTCACAGTGAAGCTAAACTGTGCGTATAAACTTGTATGTACGTGCTCAAAAGAAGACACTGTAGACATAGGGACCGGGAGAAATATCTACGCCTGAAGAAAGACCCGTAAGCATGTCTCTTGCAACAGAACTCAACTAGAATGGGGATATTTTAGTGTGGCACAATTGACGCAGTGACGAATCGCTTCCGCGGAAAGAATAACGAGTACTTGAAGAACTGTCAGTTTCGTGTTACTTTTCAATAATCCCCAACAAGGAAGGTCATCTTAATATCGGCTGATAGACCTCCCAAAGTTATATTGGTATAAGCGTTGCTGTAGCTATGTGCAGCAACACAAAAAAAGCCTATCTATCTGAGTAGCACATGGTGCTTGATTAATTCCTAGGCATTTCAGGTTTCTTTTCGTAAGCAGGAATAATAATTGTTTTGCGGGTTTCATTATCAGGTTATCATGGCACACTCCGTCTGTTTACGATTACGCTCGTACTATTGAAATGCCATGAGATGACGAAGTAGAGAGAGGATGTCATCTCGTGATGCTGTGACGTCATTGTGACATCATAATGACGTCACAGATTTGGGTGATCTGTGGCGTCATGTTGATGTAATATGGTGGCTTCCTTGATGACGTCATCTCACCTTCACGACTTGAGACTTATGTTGTGCCGTCGGCACACACACATTCGCCTGAGTATCGGATTATTTTTAACCGACGTGTAGGCGTATTTATTTTACAGCGAAAGTTGTATATGGCTAGGAGAAACGAAAAACAGCTCGGCATCTGTGTCACGAGCGGTCTCCATTGGTCTGTGCTATCAGTTACGTCATTCTGAGCGTCGTACCCAGCGCGCGAGCTTGGAATGCGACGGTTGCAGGGTCAAACGCTTGCAGCAACGGCGCGCCGAAGAAGCGGCCTTGCGGGCAGAACAGCGTCGACGTGATGATTGCGGGAGAGCATTCGCCGTGGCGAACGCCCGCTTTAGGCGCGAGTTTCTCCAGCGGCACTTTGGCTTCGGCTGCGACGTCTGCAACCGCCTGTGGTTCGACCACAACCTGGCAACGATAATTGTGGAAGGCTTCAGTGCAGCGTCGGGTTGAACCCACTGCTAAACACCGGGGCCGCATATTTCAGCTTCGCTGGTTAACCATTTGTACGGAGTGCTTGGGCGGTGATTTTTTGTTTAGTTTTTTTTTTTTTGCATTACTCACACTGACGTCGATGTCACCGACAAGGTCTTGAGAAATCTCAGCAGGTCTCACGATATCTCGAAAACTTCCCGACTCATGAGACATGTATGGCTTTTGCCTAAATATATGAGACACGGGCATGCCCCTGAACACGAAGTGTCACTGAAGCCAACGTTTCGACGAGCGGCCTTTTCTTCCTCAAGGCAGCAACATGAACGAGACGAGACCCCTTGTCGAAACTTTGGCTCAAGCGACACTTCGTGTTCAAGGATTTTTCAACCCTCCATGCTTCCATCTTTCGCTGAACTTCTGTTATGTCCGACACAAAATCTACTGTGTCATGTAATGTTGAGCGCTATAGCGTTATATTACTGTTAAATAAAAAATGTAGAGATGGAGACACGCATTTACTTTATCTTGTTTCTGCTAAGCTTTCCTTCTTTTATTCGTTCTTGTTTGAGACAGCTAACATGGTCAGGACGTTCGAGCGTTGCATCATTTCTCTTGAATTTTTGGCGATCTTTCACATACCGCAACTCGGCTACCTGAACGTTCGTATACACATGCGTAAAATTAGTTAAGTACCAGCGTTGCCGATACGATGTTTGCAACTTAAGGTGCATGGCGCTTGCTCAAAGCACCATAAAATATTTGCCATTGGGTCTAGAAAGCAATCCTCTTACTATCTTAAGCAACGCTAAAAATGTGCTGCATGAGTTTGTCCCAAAAGCGTTATTCATAAGAATGCGCAATGCTTCGCTGTAAGCCAAAACAGTGCTTAAACTTATCAAAAAGAATCCTGAACCCTCTTGGTTTGTACCGCCTGTCGAAGCGCTGCGTCAAAGTCAAGCTTCGGAGCTATAACAGGATCTTATTTTTCAGTATGAAATGCTAAACAACGCCATTTAAGCTTAATATACAATGTTTCTCATTTTTCAATAGTTTCGACATGAGGACTATAAATGTGCAACGCATCTTTCTTGATATGATATTGGAGAAGTACCTTTTTCAAGAAAATTTACAAAGTGCCACGCAGCGCTGCTTTACAATGCTCCTACAGTAGATACAGTTAACGTGAAGGAAAGTCGATGAAGCCAATAGATTGTTCAAAGTGCATCTGCACAAATGCCTGAAGATAATTGGTCATAATTTGAAAGTCGGGCTGCGTAGGCTTTCCACAGAAGTAAGGAATGCACTACTGCTTACCTGATTTACTGCCTGCATATGTTGCAAATAAATGGGCTTGTTTAAAGGTCGCTCCAGTAAAACGTGAAATCATTCGGAGAGAGAGAGCGAAATTTATTAGATGGCCGAGAGGTCGGCCTCAGCTTGTGCGCTCTGACCTGCTACTCAGCACAGGGGAAAAGGGAAAGGGGAGAAAAGGGTGATGATGATGATGGGGACAGGAAGACGTGATGCGTATGTACATTGACCACGTCACACCCAGTGGTCTTCCTAAAGTCTACTGTCAAGTCCAGTATTCTTCAAAAAATCTATAAGTGCCCTTGTAGCAGTCCTTGATGCTCTCTGGTCGGACCTTACGGACAATATGTTAGCTTCACTTAGAGTGTTAACACCGATGCCGGCCAACGTTGAAACCAGCATCTTCCGTTGGGACACGTAAAGAGGGCAGTCGCACAATAAATGTGTTACAGTCGCAACCAATGGACAGCTCTCACAGTTCGGGCTGTCAGGACGGCCAATAAGGTGCGCGTAGCGTCGGGTGAAGGCGAGGCCTAGTCGAATCCGGTGCAGTAGACTGGAGTGGTGTCGCTTTATTTTAGCCGTCAGTCGAAAAGTCACGTAAGGTCTGCTTCCCGCAGACGCCTATGCCAATTGTCCGGTTGAGACCAGTAGTTGTTGTGAACTCTCGCATAAGTGATCTCAACAAGAAGTTTACGTCACTTCGAGAGTACGGAATATTTGCCAGAACGGCGCTGTTATCCAAAGCGGCTTTTGCTGCAGCATCAGCCAGCACGTTGCCTGCCAAGCCACAGTGTCCAGGTACCCATTGGAAGATGACCGAGTGACCATTCCGTTGCGTGATATCGAATGCCTATATGATTTCGGAAGCCAATACGTAATATTGTCCTCGTCTTGAGCATGAATTGAGGGCTTGCAATGCGGATTTTGCATCAGAAAAATCATTCGGAAATCTTGAAGTGTCGCAATATATTGCCTTCTTTGCGAGCTTCGCGGCCACTTACGGCCATCCTATAGACATTGTGACACTCTCTTGTAAAAGGCTATCAATGTGCTGAATCGTGCGAGAGGAAGGAACGCGCGAATAAGATCAGCGCTTACCTCAGCTGTCACAGCACTAGCATAGTTACACGACGTCCACGCGGATAAATCAAGAAAAAGACGGACGATTTCTGGGCAACCTCCATTATACACTGGTACAGAATTCTTATGGCCAATTTGTCGATCCTACACAGTAGGGAAGGTTGCAGTCGATTAGAGTCAACAGAGCCGTGGTTACAACATACCATGCACGTGTGCCTCCTTCAGTAGCAGAGTTTGAGGCACATCGACCTAACGTTGTGTAGTGCTATGTGAGGTCGTCATGCTTGCTGGCTTTATTGCCTCAAACGGCTGCTGTAGATCGGTGATGTGGAACACCATGACCGTTACGACCCTTCAGCTATGGCAGCATGGCGCAATGGTTCGACTGATTATGTGACGCGTTGTTTTACGTGCTATATTTTAACAGCGGAGCTGCCGACCCTTAGTCCGCTCAGAACGAACAAAAAACTAACAGTATCATGAACCGGCACGCGTTCTCTTCGTCCTCTTCATATTATTCCTTGCTCCCAGAACACGTGCGCCGATTTGACCGGCGTGGGATGTAATAAATCTGATGGGCGAGAGAACGAGTACCGATAGAGAGAACAAAACAGAAAGAGAGAAATTGAGAGAAACAAACGGAAGAACGAAAACATAGACAAGGAAACAGACAGAGAAAGATATCGAAAGAAACTGTCACAAAGAAGGCACAGAAAGGACAAAGAAAAGCACACAAACAGAATGAAAGAGAGGAAGACAACAATATAACAATAAAGTGAAACAAGCCGGGGCGCCCAGCTCCGCACTTCCTTCAGGCTTCACACCACTGCTGTGAGGATGCCTCAACTTTCTCTCTTCTTTTAACTTCAGACTTGTACTGCACCTTCGTACCACAATAATATTAATTTCTCACGCTGTGTCTTCTTTTTTCTGAGAATGAGTTAGACGTGTTTTTTTCTGCTTGCCTATTATTACGCGTCATTTCTCTCTGACTCGTTATTTCCCACTACTATTGCTGAAGGCACGAAAGCTACGTGCTATAGAAAATACGGTACTCGCATTCTGGACGCCGCATTCTATAATAACAATACTTTTTGGCGTTTAATGTCCCAATACCAAGATATGATTATGAGGGGTGCCGTAGTATACGGCTCCGCAAATATCGACCACCTGGGGTTTTTTAACGTGAACCAATGGACGCCGTATTTGTCACCTGTGTGAGCTCGGTGGTTCACGCTCTTATGACATTTAGTTAATAGGAAATAAACAAGCCATAAAATCACATCGCGATTGCTAGTTACACGTCTCGCGATAAAAACTGTTTTTCTAAATTTTGCGCTTATCTACCACGTGCCAATAATATTTAAAAGTCTACTTCATTCACATCTTAACGACCATTGCTGAATGGGCAACGTTACGGCAAAGAAAGAGAGAAGACGCACACCAAAAGCGTGGAAATTAGGAAGTTCTTCATCGATAAAATGTAATACGCACGCACGGCATTCTTCTATTTTGCTAAGTCCTCGCTTATACAGACGAGGATCATAATTTTGCCTCCCTAATTATTAAAGAGCAATAATCAACTTCTGTTCTATGAAGCAATGCGCTATCATCGACCAAAAATCACAAAATACTATAAGGAAGATTTTATGAAAGTATGGCACGTCAGCCACGAATTTTTAATAATGCGTGTCTCACACAATTTGCTATAACGCGGGCATCCGATCTACAAAGCACGTCTCCCAAAGTGTGAGTCGCACGTAACGTTGCAGTCTTACTTTCCGGATTTGGGGTGCTTCCCTAATTTACTCAGTGAACATGCAAGCGGTCCGGACTGCTTTTAATTCCATTCCGAGTGTGTACCCGATGGCATATCTCCGGCGGAGATGCTGCAAAAACAGGCTATCTTGGATAAGCGAAAGACCTCCATGAACTGAGTGAATACGCAGAAGAAACAAAACTTATTTGCCCTGCAGTTGTCGACGCCACCTGGGAGAAGTTAATGGATACTGCTAGATTTGCTGTTGGATGCTGCCTGTCCCGCTACGGCCACAGAACCGGCCGTTGACTGCCTGTTAGAAGAAAGATCGGTCCCCAGCCTCTCATTCATCCATAGCGGCTGAACACTGCATCTGCTGGAATACAAATGCATCCCAAGAGAGGGGGGGTTACCGTGAACAGAAATCGACTGGTCTGCGTTCCTCGTGTTCGCTTGCATTGGAATACGATACTCTTTTTACATGTCTTCCCTTTTGCTTTTCGTACTTTGACCATAATATTCCGCTTATTCCGTCACATAGTGTACTTGTATAGGCGTGCTTTTATCGCAGTTTTCCTTTATTCAACTATACCGCTCAACGCCGCTCTTCTGCTTTCTTCCCAATTTTGTGAACTTGCTAGGGTAGCTATGAGAGAGCTATCTTTCTTGCGTCGTGATAGGAATTTTGTGTAGACGACACACACGTGATGTGTCACGGCTTTTTTGCTATATATGTGGTTCCTTGATACCAAACAAAATACTGTCCCAAGTCAGCGCTCGTGTGTGTCAAACCTCTTACTTTTCTTCGTCTTATGCGCTTTCACCCTGCATAAAGTTTGTAGACTCCTTTCGCACAGATACAGGTATCTGTGGACTCGTAAATGTGCCCAAATAAGTATATATTTAGCTGATCTTTAAGTGAATTGATGGCACACAGAAATGACAAGCGGATGCTTCTTGCCGATGAAGACAATTATTATGGAGAAGCTGTTCATGCTCTCGGTAACATGTGCTCCGTCGTGAAAACTATCGCCATCATTATGAACCGGGACACACTATCTTCATTCTGTTTATAGCGAAGATGTTAGAGAGAGAGAGAGAAAGAAATACAAAGAAAGACAGAAAGACAGAGAAAGAGATAGAAGTAGAGAGAAATATATGAAACGAAACAGACACGAAGAGGTAGAGAAAAAAAGTCACAGTTTCACCACAAGGGCGAAGCAATGAATGCGATAGCAACAAATTGTAATGTTATACAAAGCGAGTCTGGCAGCTAACTCGTTTGGATCCGATCTCACACAACTCTAGAAAACGCTGGTTTAAGAGAATACGGCCGTTCCAGGACACTCTTCACACCACATTTTCTTCGCGTTGAGAGCGCAGCACGTAGAAGGGTATACCGGCCGCTCGCTGTCGGCTGCCGAGATAGGGAGATCACGACCGTCACGACCGCGCTCGTAAAATCGAAGGTCGCTCCAGGGAACCCCCCCCCCCCTCGCGTCTTTTCACGCTCGCGAACGACGGGCGGGGCCGGTCGGTCGAAAAGTTGGGGAGATCTTATCGCATGCGCCTCGGAGCGACGGAGATGGGCCGGCTCGTTTGATCTCCGCTTCAGCCGCGTTCATCGCTCCCGCTCGCGTGCTATTACCCACTGGTAGAACGTATGATGCGCAGGGGGGCTCTTATCAATTTGGACTTCATACGCGACATGACGGCGATGGCAACGGCAACGGCGACGGCGAAAACCCGTTGAGACTGTCCATATAATTGCTATCGCAATAAATAGAGACCAAGACATAAACAAAGAGATACAGAGAAATGTGCGTTAGTAAGCGAATACATGCGCTATTATATTCTGTAGCATTCTGACCCCGTTATCGGCTCTGAGAAGTATGAAAAAGTACATTTCTTCGTGTGTGTCATTATATGTGGCTAACACTCAGAGTACAAGAAAAGGCAGCGGGCAGGTTCGTTGGATGTCAATAATGAGATCATCTGTGAAACACGTCAGCCTTTATGCGCGCGTGATCGAATGTTTTAGCACCCTCGCTGGTACACGCGCTACTTTTGCACTTTTAGTCAGGTCCCGCCGAAGGGCTATTTGTAGCCCGGAAACTACACAAAAAAGGTCCAATCTCCTGGTGTTACTGAGGACTTTACGCGGGATATGATTAAGGATGTAGAAAAAACTGAACTACTCGCGCCATGCCCGCAATCTTATCAGAGCATTTCAATGATGATGACATATGCTGTTCAATAGAGCAAGGGACAGTAATGGCCCATGAGCGCGATGACATTATTACGGACATGGTTGTCATGGTAACGGATGGGAACAATTGTTATGTCAGGTGGCTGTACAGAATCCTAAAATTCCGCGCCAGAAAATTCCATAACAATCGCGAAGGTAACTTTCTCTCTCTTTATTAGAGCGCAGCTCTCAGGCGCCCGTTCTAGCGTTGACGGTGCCGGCGAAATCGATAGAGTGAGCGAGGGCGACAGAGAGCGAGCGCGCAGTCTGTGGACGTCACGAGCCACTAGCCTCTAACCTCGCTTTCTTCCTCCATCATGCGCGGTGGCTCCTCGGTCAGAGCTCGTGCGCATGTAGGCCTGGCAGGTTCGCAACGCCTGCAATGAACAGAGTGGTGCGCGTAGCAATCGAGCGCTGGAACTTTATGTGGCAGTATGTTACCACTGTTACATTGCTACAATTGCGGATATCCAGAACTTCAAACACAGTTGGCGTTGCCCCAACACGAAGCTGCGCTCAGAAATCGCATCAGGCAGTGTCGTAATCGTCGGTGACTTTTTCCCTCTTTCTTTCTCTCAGTCTGTTGCTCTCTCTCTCTCTTTATCTCTATTGTCCATCTCTTTCTTCTTAAATCTTTTTTTTCTGTCGTTTCCACGTGTTTGTTTATCTTTGACACTCGCACCTACTGTACACGGCAGTGGGGCTTGCCCAAATCCTGTGGCGCGTACCCATCTGAGGAGTTCTGCACGATGGAGCACAAGTTACCGATGCCCTAAACCGCTTCGCTGCAAAGAGACTGAAGAGAACGTGTGCCGGTTTATGACGACTAAAGTGTTTTTTTTTTTTTTTTTTTTTTTTTTTTTTTTTTTTTTTTTTTTTTACGCGCGAAGCTCCTTATGGCATAGGCTAGTCCGGCGTCGCGTCGTAGCCACCGTATAGTGGAATGTACCCACTACACGTGATAACGATGACGATGACGCTGATGACCATGAAGAATAAGCGCGTTCCAGACCACACGTTCTCTTTCTGTCATGGATGAAAAGGCGCTCTCGCCCTGGAAAGGCAAAACGGCAACGCCGACAACAAACGTTCCCCTGAGCTTAACGTCATATATGAGGAAAACGAAATCAGGGGAACCCCCCTCCTTGTGGTACGTAGAGCTCTTGAACAAAATCATCATTTACCCCATATGTAAATAATAAAACATTGTGTATATGTTTTATCAATATGTAAATAATGAAACATTGTGTATATACTGTATGTATAATCACACCACACCCCCGCGTTTGTGTGTCAGGTCTTGGGCAAAATTTACGGAGGATTGACGGTTTACCAGATTACCTCCGGAGCTTCGCCCACTTATCATCATTCGCTTCGTGGATATGGCGTGATTTTTTTCTTTTTTCTTTTTCTCTTTTTTGTTTTTCTTACGGCCGAGCATAAGTTACTGACAGTCTAACCAGCTTTCCTGTTAAAATTATTGGATTTCATGTCACTCTAAAGACAACCATCCCACCACCCGCCATCTGCACCTGTATGTGTAGCATGTAGGGAGCGTAAGTAAGCTTTGAAGAAAGAAGATAAAAGGGCAGGTAGCGACCTCCTCCCAGCGCATTCCTTATATATTGCCAGCAGGTCCTGAACACCGCAGCAAAGAACTCGGCAAGGACTTAGCACGTACTTACAGACTCGTTCAACGACCGTCGGAGTAATTCAATTATCTTGAGAGGCCTAGCGCTTTCAATGATCAAAGTGCGGTAAATAGCATCGGTTGTCAAGCACTCCCTTGGATTTCTTAAGCCACGCTCCTCAATGCACACGCCACCGATACAGTCGTCCTATCCATTCTTTGCAAACAAGTGTTGTCCCGGTAAACAGGGTCCGGTAAGTAAATAACGCGGATGAAATAGCCGTGTTCAGCGCCCGTCGTATTTCAGGGAATCCGGAGGGCTGGCTGTAACCGCACTCTCAAGTGTTAGCCACCCACCATGGACACGATAGCGCTTCCTTGTTGGACGCCGCTCAACTCTTTGTTCTCTGTCACTTCCTATGCGACGACACTTCTATAATTCAGCTGGGACCAAGTGTTGGAGGCGCCTCCTTCCGGCGCTTATCTTCGCGCTAAGTGCGTCTAAGAGGTTGAAAGCAACTCCTCACAGGGAACTGTGAGGAGTTTCGTTGTGACGCGAGTGGGCTCAAGATTTCACCGCCGCTAGAACATGTTCCGTGCAGCAGTATTGAAACTGTTGACGCACTTTGTCCGTGTTGAATAAATTGGTGGGTAATAGACGAGCGGTTGAAGGGCAGCAAGGCCATCACAGAAAGCAACTAACTCTGCTAGGACGGATGTAATGGCGATGCGTTAGACATCCCCATTACATCCGTCCTAGCAGAGTTAGTTACTCTCTGTGATGGTCTTGCCGCACTTCAACCGCTCGTCGAGATGCACCACCCATCAAGTCTGATCCTTTACGCGGACTCGACGCAAGCTGTTCGTGCACTCCGTCGCGTTGACCGTTCTGTGGGTGTAGCAGATCAATTTCACCGTTGCGCTGCAGCATACCCGTGCTCAGTTCGAGTGTGTTGGATTCGCCAATCTACTGTTCTGGCTCATGCCGCGGCAGATGCCGCTTGCCATGCTGTAACCGTCATGTACTTCATGCCGTCACGACTTCATGGAGGAAACGCAGCTACACAGTTTTGTGTAATATGTATTGATGCCGTAGGGCAAACTCACGCAATAAAAAAAAAGACCACTATCGCGAGTTATTTCTCACTGCAAGCTTAGAAATTTCATGTTGCAAATGATGCGATCTCACCATTCAAAAATACACGTACATGCAAACGAAGTTACCCTTTCAGCGGCCATGAGAGAAAAATAAGATATGTTAATTAGCTCGTTTTTATTACTTACATGTGCGTAATCTTCAAGAAACTGTTCAGTAATTACTGTCAATAAACGGAGGAGTGTTCAGGAGTGTTCAGTATTGCGAAAATAGGAAATGTCGCAAGAAAGGGGGGCCCTGTCACAAGCGCTACTTTTCTGAGCTCCTTTATCACTTAACTGAATGAACAGTTAGGCTACTTGTTTAAACAAATTACGAGGAAAGAAATTGGGCGATTACGGTGCCAAAAGGTGAGCATTGGAAGCACGATTGCCTTGCGAGTGCCTAATAAATTCCATTAAAATTAGTAGTTGAAATCACAAGTTCAGAATTTGTATGAATGAGGCCACAAAATTATTATATCCGGTCTAGCACTCACTACCAGTGAAAAAAAAAAACAAAAAAAACTGCTGAATGTCACTAATCATGTCGCAAGCTGGTGCTTGAATGTAAGGATATTTGAGCACAACATCGCCATTTCACTGCATCCTGCTTGCGAAATACACTAGCTGAATTTTCTTCATACGTACAATGATAATAGAAACGAGCTGATGAACACTTCAGTAAACGCTGTGTCATGATGTTCATGACAGTACACTCCGAAAGGCACGCTTCGGTGCTTCCACACAATGGCCCAATAATAAAAAATGCCTTACAATATTGACGTTTTCGTGGATTCTTGGTGCGTTTCCGAGGCACCTTTGTGTAAGTCAACTCAGAGAGAAACTGTCACATCTTGGCTGCTATATACTACACTCGCTACATTATATACCTTTCTAATCGATTAATAGAAGCAGAAGTGAACTCATCGGGTGCAACGACTTTTCTCCCACTGATTATAAGCTCGATCGTCTGCCTGCATCTCCCCCCACCCCCCGAGTGCCACTCGATTGCGACAGAAATGATCGCTATCACACAGCAGAGGTCGATGATGCAGAGGAATGAACATAAAATCTATTAGCGGCATTCCTGCGCGAGGCATGCAAGACATCGCAAGTATGTAGATGGCGAGGAACATGATGGTAGATAGAATGGCACTGATGAACAAGAACAAACAAGAAAATTAGATGAGTTACGCAAATACACTTCGAGAGAAAAAGCAAAAGCAAAGAAGGAAGGCGTAAAGCTCGCATTCACACGACACGTTGTATGTGCTTGACAATGATTATCATTTTGCTTTATTTTTATGCCTTTCCGATTCCTCTTTGTTGTGATGGGATGGGCTCGGGCGATGCGCAGAAGCCTTGGTTCTTTCTCTCTCCGCTTTGTACGTTTATGGTGCGGTGAGGTTGGGCCGCGAACCCTGCTCGAATCGGCGTAGGAGATGAGAATTAAGAACAACGCGCTGAATGGCCGCTCCTTCTTCCTGTCCTTCTTCCTCGTCACTGCTTTATCGGCAGCCTTTTAATCGCCACCAACCTCGTCGAAGGGTCCAAGTACACACGTACGCATTTCCAGCAGCCAGCGCGGCACTCCGCTCGTTGGCTCGTTTGATTGGTATACAAAGGGCTCGCACCATGGCTCATTGTTTTAACGCGACAGCGTTAAAAAAGGTCTTTTTTCCAGAAATACCGGTGTAGGTGGTGGCGTCTTTGGTTGTGAGCGAAAAACTAGCGTAGTCCGCGAGCGAAAATTCGAGGTAGATACTAATAAATATATGAGCCGGATCGTGTCCGCAGTTTCACTTTCTCTGCGGCACGGTTTAGGTCTCCACCGAGAAGAGAAGGCAAGGTTGCAATTGGGAAGGCGATACGAACACGACCCGATTACGCTATCACGCTCTACTCATGTTGCCGACGCTTCTCAGCGAGACGGGTGCGAGGTGTGGTCGCAGCATATCTTGGAGGCGTTGCAACGGGACGCCGCGATTTTCCCACTGTCTCCGAGCGATGGCGTGACCACGCCACACGGATGTTCTTGTACAAACACGTAGCGGCTGCATCTCTAGTTGCCCATAACAAAGGGCACAAACATTTGTGCGCGCATTCTCTGACGCAGAGAGAGAGAGAGAGAGCCAAATTTATTAGAAGGCCAAGAGGTCGGCCTGAGCTTGTGCGCTCTGGCCTGCTACTCAGCACAAGGGGAAAGGGAAAAGAAAGGAAAGAATGATAAAGATGATGATGATGATGGGAACAGGAAGAGGTGATGCGTATGTACAATCACCACGTAACACACAGTGGTCTTCTTGAACTCTGCTGTCAAGTTCAGTATTCTTCAGAAAATCTATTAATGCCCTTGTAGCAGTTCTTGATGCTGTCTGGTCGGACATTGCAGACAATAGGTTAGCTTAACTTAGTGTGTTAACACCGACGCCGGCCAACGTTGAAACCAGCATCTTCCGTTCGGACACGTAAAGAGGGCAGTCGCACAAAAAAAGTCACAGTTTCGCCACTAGGGCGAAGCAATGAATGCGATAGCAAGAAATTAGTTTGTCACACGAAGAACGACAAGCAGCTCGATACTTGCAACGCGCCACCGCAGCACAAAGATGGACGCTCGAAAAGGACGCATAGGTATACACAGGACAAGCGTGAACTAACAACTGTCGCAGTTGTTACGTATTTGTATTTGAGCGACGCGCTGCGAGTGTCGACAATGCAGAAGCCGACACTGTTGTTGCTGTTGCCTCTGAGATGGCTCGTACCCACTCAGGGGGATTGGCCAAGGATTGATTATATGATTATATGACTTTTCGACGCTGCTTGATACTTCTTTTTCTTTTAAACTGCGGCACGTGGAATGACCCCTCTGCGTCTCCTGCCACGCGCTGGCGTCCGACGCGTGCCCGGTGTTCTTTTGTTTTATTCAACATCATGAGTGGTACAGAAGGGAGCCACGTTCTCGTGCGCATCTCAAGGGCAGTTTTCAATTTGAATGAAACTGTAAAAGCGTTGCGTGATAGAAAACACGCTCAAGCTGTTCCGAGATCTGCGTACCGCGAGCGGCAAATGGTGCATATGAATAGCTCGCCGTTATATCGCTGGCACGAGCATGGCGTGTGGCTGTGTTGGCTAGGAGGCTGCGGAACGAGGGATCGCTGGTTCGAACACCCGTTAGGTGGTCTGGAACGACGGCGTCGACAGACGGCGACGGCGACAGCGAAAATCAGCCGAGAGTGTCCATATATTAATAAATGTGTTAAGAGTCGCAACCAATGGACAGCGCTCACAGTTCGGGCTGCCAGCACGGCCAATAAGGTGCGCGTAGCGTCGGGTGAAGGCGACGCCTAGTCGAATCCGGTGCAGCACTCCAGTCTGCTGGAGTGGTGGACCGTAGAAGAGGAGAGAGAGGGGGGAGGGGACGTACATGCCCTGTGGGGGTGTGGGACGCGGGAGCCGCTCCGTGGAGTAGAGGAGAGAGGGGGAGAGGACGCGCATGCGCTGTGGGGATGTGGGCGCCGCTCCTTAGAGTAGATGAACGGGTTGAGCGTAGGAGAGCATAGGGGAGGCGCATGCGCTGTGGGGGGGTGTGGGACGCGGGGGGCGCTCCGTAGAGTAGAGGATTCCTAGAGGAGAGAAAGGGGGGTGAGCGTAGGAGAGAGAGGGGGGAGGGGGACGCGCTGTGGTGGTGTGGGACGCGGGAAGGAGGGACGGACTAAGCCCCCCTCCAAACACATGCAAGCAAGATTAAGGAATGGGGTCAACCTGGGCGACAGACACCACCTGCCTAGGCATTGCTAAGCAGCCTCTCTGTGCTCTGGGCCATGACTCAAGGAATGGGGTCAGCCTGGGCGACAGACACCACCTGCCTAGCCATTGCTAAGCAGCCTCTCTGTGCTCTCGGCCATGACTCAAGGAATGGGGTCAACCTGGGCGACAAACACCACCTGCCTAGCCATTGCTAAGCAGCCTCTCTGTGCTCTCGGCCATGACTCTGATGACTGTGTTAGGGTTGACGGCCTTCATATTACTACAGCGTTCTGGTTCGCATAATGGGTGCTTCCCTACTTCATGAAAGTGGCCGGACGCGGGACGGGGGACGGGGAACGGGGGACGGCGGACGGGGGACGCGGGACGCGGGACGCGGGACGGACACGGGAGCCCCGAGCATAAGATGCTTCGCATCTAAAAATAAAAATAAAAAAACCTCCTCTCCACCTCTCTCTCCTCTAGGCATCCCTCCCCGCGGAGGCCACACCCTCACTGCGCATGCGCGTCCCCCTCCCTCTCTCCCCTCCTACGCTCACCCTTTCAACCCTTCTACGCTCCCCCCTCTCTCCTCTAGGCATCCCTGCCCGTGGCGTCCACACCCCCCACTGTGCATGCGCGTCCTCCGCTCTCCTACACTCCCCCCCTCTCTCGCCTCGCGACGCGAACCCAGGCAGCGTCTGCTAGCGAGTTTCTTGGTTGAAAAAACCGACTGCTCGCGCTGCACAACCGCTCACTGGGCACCCCGTATATATGGCAATGGATCTTGACCTGCAAGGTGGTGCCGGTGGGAGATTTCTCCTGTGCGTTGTCGAACGATAAAAAATCCGCAGCGTGCGCGTTAACTAAAAGCGGACTGCAGGTCTCTGTGTCCAGTCCGAGTCTTCTGTCTCTCATTGCCCATTAGCAGCGATTGGGATGTTCCAGTAGGAAACACCGGTCCATCACTGCGTGCTTTGCGCTCCACAGGTTTCTCTCCCGTGCAACGCTGCGATGAGCGCCAACGTCAACGCCGCCGCCAGTGTAAGCGTTAGCGCACCCTGCTTCGAATCTACACATGGTTCCCTTTAACGTGAGATGGTGTAACCTTAAAGGCGAAAGCCTTTAATGTCTCATGCTCACGTCCGTCCGTGTCCGTCCGACCTCCGTCCGGCGTCCGTCCGTCCGTCCGTCCGTCCGTCCGTCCGTCCGTCCGTCCGTCCGTCCGTCCGTCTGTCTGTCTGTTCGTCCGTCCATCGGAGCTCTGGCACGGAGCCTGGGGGCCGCCGGGATGCGCAGACGGACGCCGGTCGCGTCGGACTCTATAGCGCTCGCGCTTTGCTTGCGTAGCGTCGCTGTGCCCAGAGTTTGCATTCATTCTGATCGACGCCGTCTCAATGGACCCAGGCGTTCACGGAATACACTTTCCAATTTACAAAGGGTCCATCAATTTGAGAGCTGGAACGCGGATGGCGTTTGCACGATGTGCAAAGCGCGAGAAAATACTAACCCATGCGAACGGAGGAAGATTAGTCTCGCGTCTCGCTGCAATTCGCCGTAAAAAATTAAAGAAGAAAACACGCACCCATTCGGTTTGTGTCTTATCCCACTGAGAGTGTAAAAAGAAAAGAGACATGGCATAATCAGTGGAATGGCCACACGCTTTCGCCGAACACACTTTGGAATGTACAGTGTCCAATTTTTTTTTAGCCGGCAGTCGAAAAGTCATGTAAGGTCTGCTTCCCGCAGACGCCTATGCCAATTGTCCGGTTGAGATCAGTAGTTGTTGTGAACTCTCGCATAAGTGATCTCAACAAGAAGTTTACGTCACTTCGAGGGTACGGAATATTTGCGAGAACGGCGCTGTTATCCAAAGCGGCTTTTGCTGCAGCATCAGCCAGCACGTTGCCTGCCAAGCCACGGTGTCCAGATACCCATTGGAAGATGACCGAGTGACCATTCCATTGCGTGATATCGAATGTCTGCATGATTTCGGAAGACAATACGTAATATTGTCCTCGTCTTGAGCTTGAATTGAGGGCTTGCAATGCGAATATCGCATCAGAAAGTATAGTCCACTTGCGTGGTGCTTGGTCGGATACAAAGCGAACAGCTTCCCGTATAGCAACCAATTCTGCTGCTGTTGATGATGAGTTATGATCTAATCGTACTGCCGGGAAATATCCTGTTGCGGGACCACAAAAGTGGCGGTTGAAACGCAAGGAGCTACAGACCCATCAGTGTATACATATAGAGAGTCGCTGTATGTCTCAGTCAAGTATGCGAGGGTGAGTTGCTTAAGGCCAGCACAAGGAACCCGTGATTTCTTTGGAATACTGGGTATTTGAAGGCACAGCAGTGGTTTTCTCAGTGTCCGCAGTGGCACTTCAGGGATCTCGGTTGGTGAAAAACCTAGAGGAATGGTACGTCTGTGAGTATTAATGCATTCCGAGTAGGCAAAGCCTGGTCGGTTCGTCGGCAGTGAAGACAAGTGGTGGTGCGCATGCCGGGTCAGCAGCCGAAGGTGAATTCGAAGAGGTTCACAAGACATGTAAGCCTCTATAGGTTAGGTGCGTGACTCTTCGATGGTGCCTGATGTTGTAGTAAATCGCGCGAGGCCTAGGCATGTCCGGAGTGCTCACGCTTGAAGGCTTTTCAACGTACGAATGCACGTTGTACGCATACGTGAAAGCACAGGTGAGCTGTAGCGTAGATATCCCACAAACAATGCCTGGTACAACTGCGGAAGGCTTTTCTCAGAGGGGCCCCATCTTAGACTAGCTACAACATGAAGCACGTCTACAAAGCTGATTAGTTTGGTCCGCAGCGCCTTGACGTGCTACGACCAAGATAGGTTGCGGCCAATAACGACGCCGAAATATATGTAATGCGTCACAGCAGGAATCACTGCTCCGTCAGCGAATATCGGATACCGCGTCATTGATTTCCTTGTGAACGCCAATGCAGCACACTTTGCAGTTGAAAGTTACAGGCCTTGACGGCGCAAGTACTTGGATGTTATTGACGTAGCCTGTTGTAGTCTTGCTCGCATTTGCGGGCGCGTTACTCCAGAGGCCCATATGCAAATATCGTCTGCGTATGCGCTGATTTTCACATTGTCAGGAAGCTCCGCACCAAGACCAATGAGCGTGACGTTGAACAGTGTTGGGCTAAGGACCGCGGCTTGTAGAACACCACGGTTGACATAGCGTCTGCCGGTGTCGCCATCAGCCGTCGACATGAAAATGGTACGTTCGCTGAGATAGCTGGCAATCCATGCGTGAAGTCGACCTCCTGCGCCAACGTCTTCAAGCGGACGTTATCGTCTACGAAGGACGTTATCGTAGGCGCCTTTTATGTCCAAAAAAATTGCACCAACTAATCTCCGGCATTGTCTTTCCTGTTCCACAGAAGAAACTAGGTCTATAACTCCGTCTATAGATGAACGACCCCTACGGAAACCATTCATGAAATCTGGCAAGGTGAAAGTATTCTCCAAGTACCATTCCAGTCTCGTAAGCACCATACATTCCATTGCCTTGCCCACCCAACTGGCTAAAACAATTGGTAGGTAAGAGGAGAGTTCGTTGGAACACTTGCCTGGTTTCAATATGGCCACTATGCGGCTGCACTTCCAGTTATCTGGTACCCTCGCCGTTAGCATTATAGAAGGACAAAAGAGCTTTCCGTGCTTCCTGGCTGAGACGAGAGAGAGCCGAGTAAGTGATTCCATCAGGTCCTGGCGCAGAGGAGTGTCGGGGAGGCAGAGATAGCAGCGTCGACCTCGTGCAAAGGGAACGGCAAGTCGAGACGCTCGTCACAGGATGGTGGTGAGGCATAACATGAAGCTGATCTCAGTGAGAGGGCCGTGCCTACGAGCAATCGGCAATAATCTTCTGCTATTTCTACTTCACTCCGTCCGTGCTTTAGGGCCAAACCTCGGAATGGGAACAACTGCGGCGTAGGTGTCCGAAGGCTTCGTACAACCTGCCATATTTTAAGGCGAAAGCCTTTAATGTTTCATGATCACGTCCATCCGGTGTCCGTCCGGCATCCGTCCGACCGTCCGTCCGGTGGAGGTGGTGTGCGTCCTGACCACCCTTACTGCGCATGCGCAAACCCTCCCCACGCACCTCCTCTCCTACGATCCCCCCTCTCTCTCCTCTAGGTATGCCTCCCGCCCTCGGCGTTTACACACCCATTGCGCATGCGCATCCTCTCCCCCCTCTCTCATACGCTCCCCCCGTCTCTCCTCTAGGCATCCCTCCCGCCGCGTTTACACCCCCCATTGCGCATGCGCGTCCCCTGCCCCTCTCTTTCCTCTCCTACGCTTCCCCCCTCTCTCTCCTCTAGGCTTCCCTCCCCGCGGCAACCACACCTCCACTGCGCATGCGAGTAGTTAATGTGATCTACAGATAAGCAATATTCTCTCTTCACTACGTTATTTGCTTGTGTATATGAGTTTTTTTCACATGTTTACATGAATATATGCGCATGCTTACGCTACTGTAAGATGGATCGTGTCAGAAAAATAACTCATGTCATGTTTTTATGCAATGCATTGCTATTTTTAGCCTTCTTGCTGTCACCGTAATGGTGCCTTGAAATTGCTTCATGAAGGCTGCAATCATAGTGTGAAATATTGTAGCCGGCGTCAACAATGTGCCCCATATCAGCGTTGCCCAGACGAGTCTCAGTGTCACTCGCTCCTCTCCTTGGCAGTCTGGGCTGTTTGTCACGCCTTGGACGCCGTATATGATATCTCGTGGCTTCCATACGCTAGGTGTCGGCTAATTCAACTTATCGCCATGCTTCTATCTCAACTGCGGTAGTTTAAAGTGTACGGGTGAGGGTTTAAGGCGGTAATGCGGGCTAGTTGGTTGCGATCACTGACGTTCATTTTGGTAATGCAAAAGAAACTGAGTGAGCGAGTGTTTGCGCGTACGTGTGTGTGTATGTTGGCGCGCGCGTTTGTCTGTTTGTGTGCGTGTGTGTGCGAGTGAATGAGCGTTTGCGTGTGCGTGGTTTTGAACGCGCATTTGTGTGTGTGTGTGTCTCTGTGTGTGTGTCAGTCAGCGAGCGTTTGCGCTAGCGTGTGTGTGTGTGTGCATATGTTGACACGCGTTTGTGTGTGTGCGTGTGTCTGTGTGTGACAGTCAGCGAGCGTTTGCGCTTGCGTGTGTGTGTGTGTGTATGTTGGCGCGCGTTTGTGTGTGTGTGTGAGTGAGTGAGTGAGTCAGCGAGTCCGAGCGCGTCCGTCTGTGTGTATATGTTGGCGCGCGCGCGTGTGTGTGTGTGTGTGTGTGTGTGTATTTGTGTTTGCTTTGGTCGGCTCAGTGCCTCGGATTTTCTACCTTCACCATGTATCATCCCGCGCAGATGGTGTGGTTGGTATGTCTTTCGGTATTCTATAGTTCTTTGGCGTTGTGAATCTGCCTTTTCTAGCAATAAGATACATTTTTGTTCTTGTTCCGTTCTAGGGTGTAAGCAACGTGTGATTCTGGTTAGAAAAGCTGAATCGGCATAGATGTGATGTAACTGTCAAAGCCGGACTATTTGAAGGTACGTAGACAGCACAAATAATTTTTTGCCATATTCAGTGTTTTACGTTGAAACTGTTTACAGCATACATCCCGCCCAAGGCATGTTATGAGGATCTGCTATCAGGAAGAAACTCCCAGACGCCGATATGACTTTGTTTGGTGCAGCCGAGAATATGATCTGCCAAGTGGAATATACCCCTTGAGGAGAACAACTAGGTACGAACATAATCAAGCTCCACGTGAAATGCTAGGTATGGTCACTTAAAAATGTTGGTCCACCGCAGTGGAGCAGGGGTTATGGTGCTCTGCTGCTGACCCGAAGGTCGCGTTTTCGATCCCGGCCGTGGCAGTCACATTTCAATGGAGGCGAAACGGTAAGGGCCCCTGTACTCCCCGATGTCAGTGCACGTTAAAGAACACCAGATGGTCGAAATTTCCGAAGCCCTCCACTACGGCGTCTCTCATAATCATATCGTGGTTTTAGGACGTAAAACCGTAGATGTTATTGTAAAAAATGTTGATTGTAACATTTCTGGTTGTAATCACCTGGTGTCGTGTTTCTGCTGCGAAACTGTCTCTTAAATTATTGTTCGCTGACTTTTGTGCTAAAAAGAAGTAAATTACATGTGGGATTAACGTGCGTTCTAAATTCAAAATTTTTGTTTTCCGATGAACGTATTGCACAGGATACTGCAATTTGTATTGCGCTTATCTATTGGACAAGTGACCCCCCCCCCCCCCCCCTTTTTTGTGTGTTTGTGTGTGTCTGTGTGGAGGGAGGGGTTAATTTGTATCTCACATTGCATGTTATCAGCAGTTGTGTGCAATGTGGCAGTAACCATTGCTATAGCGTAAAATAACGGCACTCTCCTTTTAGGATCTACTGTCCAGCAAGGAGATTGTGGAATCAACAACTGACATATTGACTGAAGAAACATGATTGTGCGTGCATCAAGAGAGGGTGTCAGTGCAGATCCCGACCATCTGCTGCTGTAAATTTGTACTAACCACAGGTGAAAGCAAGGAGAAACGCTTTGAATACCGGCGACCATCTAACAGCTAGACAATCCCAACATCAATATTCTTAATCAATGAACTTATGTGTATGGATGGCTATCACTCTATCATTGACGCCTTCTGCTTTGAAGGTATGAGAGTAATAAAATGTGAATTCTTTTTCGTACAATGCTTGATTTCGTCCTCTTTTTGAATTCTTTTTAACCTAAGCTTTCGTTGAGGTACATAGTCTTGCACGCCTTCACAAGCCATATTCTACAGCGCATGCTCCGAGAAATCGAACACTGCCCCTATATTGCAAAAGCTGTTATCAATATCAATTTTGTGTTTTGCACCCACGCAAAAAAAGAAAAACTGAAGTTTTTTTTTAAATGCAATTACGTGTGATATTGTGCGCAGAGGCTTCCCTTTTTCAAACTATGTCACAGTTGTCAGTTGAACCATTAAAAAGCATATCACCTCAACAACATAAAGAAAGCGTATTCGGGTTTCAGCAAAGGAGAAAGGCGGATGAGTTGCACGTGTCTTGTTATATATGCTGCGCGTAAGTGTTAATGGTTTGAGTGAGTTAGTAGCATTACTGAAATGAAGACACTCCACGCACAACCCGAGCGACAAATGTAAAGGACTGACAATCGTTCTCTTTTTGGCTGCCCTCTGGATTTCATCGCCTATGAGCAACGTGCCAGCAGGTATGCTATGCCGTACACATCAGTGTACTAAGGAGAAGTACGATTCTAATCACCTAATATTTGCAGGGGGCTGCACTCAGTATAACCGCTCTACCTATGCTCCACCAATCCAGGTGTAGCCGGACAAAGGGTATGTGCCTCTTTTTCCCTTCGATCTTTCTGAGACACAATCCGGACCAGTCGTTGCGCGCATGATCAGCACAGCCAAGTGTCGCCTAGCAAAAGAAGCGTGGCTCTTCCTTTAGTGATTCTTTCTGCGGCTTTATTATGCAGCGTACAAATATGTACACATATTGATGAGAACTTTCACAGAAGATGTCATGTGGCCTGCCCTTTTCAGAATACACACGCTGGAGCTTAGGAATAATTCTGGGACATGTCTGCTTAGAGCACGACAGTTGCGGTGTCCGTTGCGAGAGACGTGCCTTTCCTCTATCCCACGAAAAAACACAAAGCAATATCCTTTGGAGTTGACTTAGATCTTGCATGCATCATAACGTCACACCTTCGACCACAAGCATCGTGTCGTTCAAATGTGGTCTGCCCCTAAACCAATAATTAAGCAGATCAGGTGATTGACAGATATTATTCATTATGAGTTGTGCCATCTGTGTCAGACAGGGATCCTCTCTTGATCCAATTACGTAGAAACGTAAACATTACTATTTGCATCTCTCGAAAAAAAACAGCGTTCGGGTTCTTCATATGCGCTGTGGAATTATTGTATTTGTGCGCATGCATATATTTATACTTAGTGAGTGACATTCTGATAATGTCGTTCAGCATTCGTATATAATATGCTCACACGTACCTGCCACCTACTTATTACACGATAATTTGAGACATTTCTTTGGGTTTTGAGAGAAGTATACGCAAAACTGACTTAACGCGGCGTATGGCGAGCGGTTTGTATAGCTATTTTGCCTACTCTTCACCGCGAAGAGCAATGTTAATTATCCGTGCACTTCACTTTCCGCCCTCAGCAGCTTCCCTGCTTGGTCGAATTCACGTTTTGTCAGTATCCGCGTTTCCATTGCTGATTCAGATATTCGTGGGTGAACAAAATTGCAAATAACCCTGTAACAAATCGACGATTATTATTTATTATCGCATAACGCGTGGTTTGATAAGCCCGAATCGCACAGTCAATAAATATTCACGAGCAGGAGGAAAACAATTCAAGTGTCATATTCACGCCGACGTATTGCTTCAACTGCGTAGAAGTTGGACCAAGGAAGGATAGCCTGACACGTATATCATGATAATGTTATAAAATCTCTGGTTTTCATTGATGGGCGGGTTGACCACATTTCAAAATTATCGCGGTGGAGGCATCATTACTGTAGTGCATGCAAACTTGAAGTCTCCTCGAGCATGCGAATGTCTGTTTGGCTCCCTCTTCTACTGAGCGAAGGGGACGCGTTCGGCCTCGGTCACCGCGATTGTCCCGTTTCATAAGCAGTCATGTACTTGAATTATTACAATGCACCAGTGGTAGTCTTTAGAGAAGAACCTTGCACGTGACGTCTTCTGCAAAGGTTCACATTTCTTAGAGCACATATATAGAAGGTGTATTAAAACAGCACAAGGAAGCGTCAAAAAAAAGAAACCGAGGCACGCGCAGCAAGAAGTGTCAATGAGTGGAAAACCATGCTTCCGTTCCTCCGGCACACCTGGCTGATCATTGCATGCGATGAGCGTAACCTCCTGGAATGCGTCGACGAAAGAAGAACAAAGGAAAGAAGAGGCGCAGAGCGGTGGCCGTATAAAATCTCCCGCAAGCCGTTTTGTGTGAACAGTATACCGTGTACTGTGCAACGTAACCTCTATTTTTACGTGAGAACGCTCGATATTGTGAACCGGTGTTAAGGTTATTTCCGTGACGTCTGTGTTAAAAGTAAATTTGTGCACTTTCAATACAGGTTAATTATGCAAAGGTTACTAGATGACTTTTATTTTATAGGTACACAAATTTTTGAAATTGTGCACCCTGCGCATCATACGTTCTACCAGTGGGTAATAGCACGCGAGCGGGAGCGATGAACGCGGCTGAAGCGGAGATCAAACGAGCCGGCCCATCTCCGTCGCTCCGAGGCGCATGCGATAAGATCTCCCCAACTTTTCGACCGACCGGCCCCGCCCGTCGTTCGCGAGCGTGAAAAGACGCTCAGGGCGGAGAATCTTTCTTAGTTCCTAGCTGTACTGAATCGCGCCAACCAAGATACAAAGCTACATCAGATGTGGATGCTTATGTGGTTGTGACCTGGCCTACGTATCCTTAAAGCAGAAAGTTGAGCACGCAGTGTCGACACAATTCGATCGGTTGCGTCAACGTAGCCTGTCTGGAAGGCGTTGCTGTGCCAGGCCTCGCTGCTGGATAGTCTTGTGTGGGAAAGTGACAATGCGCACCAAAATAGAGAAGGCCCACTTCTTCGTATGAATCTACCGCTCCGAGGCAGCCTCAGGGTGCGTTTTGAAATCTCTGAGTCTGCGCCATGTATGCAGCAGCGATGCTTGTTGCCCTTCGAGAGACACAGCGCGCGCGCGCGCATACACACACGCACACACACACACAAACACACACACACACGCACGCACACACACACACACACACACACACACACACACACACACACACACACACACACACACGTACACACACACACACACACACACACACACACACACACACACACACACACACACGCACGCACGCACAAAGAATTCTAGTGAACTTATCCCAAATTCAATGCCACTGGTAATACAATGACACTCGAATCAAAGTCATGACATATTGTGCCAAATTAACCCACTGTTTGTAGATGACATCTTGAATATTACGGCAGAGGCCCGATGCTTATGTAACAAATATTTAAGAACGTATTTCAGTAGACATAACAACTTGGTGGCAAATCAGTTCGGCGGCGAACAGGCGGGTCTGAAACACATCCTTTGGGATTTCCCTTAGGGGACTAGAAAGGGCCAAGTAAAGGTTAATGAGGACCAGTGGGCGGGCGGCTGAAGACGCCATCAGGGTTCAATGGCCACTGGCTGCCGTTTAGGCGGGGATCTGGTCCTCAAACCACTGGACCGAATAAAATTATGTATCTCTCACACGCATACATACGCTCGTTGCATATCCTCATGCAGAGTACCGCACTAATTTACCTTCGCATTCCTCTACTACAGTATTCTCTAACCTCGGCTCTGTGTATACCTGAGTACTGTTCGGTCGACGAACGGTCTAACCGCTATGTACTTAGTTCCCTTCTTTTATTATGCTCAGCTAGGCTACGTTTTATAAACTCGAAAACAAGCACATTCCACGAATTGTGGGAATAGTGCTGCACATGACATGCATGTCATGATTCTTATGCTGCCATCTGTCTATGTTCGTCATACAGTCACGTCACGCAATACTAATTTTGGTGTATATCAAGCTAGTGAACCGGCCGCGGGCGCACCATGAGCGCGACACGTAAGTCATGTTGTACATCACATGAATTTCACGATATTGATGTTACCGCCTGCCGTTTATGTTCGTCATACAGTCACGTCACTCAATAGCAATTTTGGTGTATATCACGCTAGCAAACTGGCCACAAGTGGATCATGAGCATAGCATGCAAGCCGTGCTGAATATGGCTTTTCTATGTTCTCGTCTATAGCGCGACTGCGATATGCCTGAACCCATATGAACTGGCCTATTTATTTTCAGCTTCACAGTGTGAGCGCCCGGTAACAGACCAACTTCGATGTCTCCCTTGTAGCTTCTCCGTCACCGGTCTCTTCAAAGCGGTGAGCTTGGTTTTAAATGCGAATGCATTTTTTTGTCGGGCTATGTCAGGCGCATCCGGTGGCGTCCGCGGAGGAGGAGGAGGAGGATAGGTTGAGGAGGTGTCCGCGCGCCGGCAGGTGTTATCTCTCCGCTCTCACTCCCTCTCCCATAGCAACAGCTGCGGGCGCGCGCGTTTATCCTCGCCCCTAGCAACCGGAGCAGGTGGTGCGGGTGGAGTAGCGGAGAGTGAGTGGAGAGGAGGAGCGCGCTCTGGTGTGTGAGGGCGCTCGCATCGCGGAAGCTCGGCGGAGCTCCCGCGCGTGTGGAGAGAGTGTAGGAGAGGGTAGGCGCAGTGCTTCGCCGCTCCTTCTCTCGCCGTTCGCTCTCTCTCCTCCCTGTGCCCCACTCTCCCGCCCGCTCGCTCGCACGTATATATAAATGGAGTTAAGCGCGCGCGAAATGCATTCGCATTTCCTCACGATTTCCTTCGGGGAGGTGGGGGGCATTTTTTCTTCTGTCTTTCATTAACTTTGGTGGCACGTTATGCACACAGGCTAACGAGGTGGCAGAGTTCTGGTTGATGTGAATGCAGCAACGGCGCTTTTTTATCTACTGCTCTTTCCGAGGCCAACACAGCGCCTCCTTGTTTTACAGCTAGTTGACGTGATTCGCAATGAGCCAGGTTTTGTGGGGAGGGGAGATACGTTGCCTGGTGAAATCTAGGTATTTAATTTTTTTTTGCGCATCACTGCCGCAACTTCACCTCCATATGGATGAATAATAATAATAATAATATCTCGGGTTCTACGTCTCAGAACCACGACCTCATTATGAGAGACGCCGTAGTGGAGAGCTCAAAAATTTTTGACCATCTGGTGCATGTGTGCGAATGAACACGACAGGAGGAGGAGGCATGGCTGGGCAGAGATACTCAGGAAAGTATTCCGGAATGCAGATATCGAAATACATGCAGTGGGAGCCTAAAATACAGATACTGAGATACATTTGTCTTTGACATAACGGGATATTTCCGAAATACATTCGCAAAAAGCCAGAAAAGTGTTCCGGAATATAGATACAAGAATACAAATACTCGCATACTCGTTTGACTTGGATACTCATGCTCCGCAAACACATTCATTTGGCACAGGATAACATTATGAGTAACACTTCTCCTCATAGAAACTTGCAAGTGAAGCATCTCGCTCATATCGCTAACGAACACCAGTGAATAAGAAAAGATGGTTGTTGTGTTAACTGCACTTAAGCAAGCACAGCTCCATAAAGAGGCTGTCGTTTTGAGAATGTCAATTCGGCCTCAACACAAGACTCGCAAAATTACTTGCCGCTCGCAAAACATTGGGGTGCAGCTCCTGCCTTGAGAGACTGCGACTTTCATGGGCAGAGCATGGAAATACTACATTCGCTATTCTGCCTTCATAGCCTTGAACGCTTTAGCACATGAGCCATTCTGTGCGCATAGAAAGCCCTTCGCTCCGTCTCACTGTATAGGTGACCAGCCGCGTGCCTTTGCTTGGCGTAGCACTCAAGTCTTCTTTTTCCCCTTAGAAACACGTCAGCTCATTTCTGTTGAATGTGTAACGAGATAGCCGCGTCCTATTATGTATGGCGATATAAGCGATACATCTTAAAAGTATTTCACTACTGAGATACAAATAAATTTGAAAATGTATCTCGATACAGAAATGCGGATACTGAAAAAGTATCTGTAAGATACTATCACGATACTCTTATATCGCCAGGCCTGGAAGGAGGTAATAGCGAGCTATTAGACTTGTGCTGTAGCCATTTATTTGATTCGGTGCGAATAACCAAGTGATTTCATTAGCTAACGAATAAGAGAGCGCAATCATTACGCTGGTTATTCTGGGCATATTTTGGTTGTGCTAACCTTCACCGAAGAAAAGGAAATCTATAGAAACGAAGACAAAGAAGGACATCATCAGAAGAAAATGATTATCTGCACCAGTGCCAAGTAATAAAGCGCTGACATGGTGGATACATGATTACTGGAGATAGCAAAATTGGTTCACTATGTCACAATTCCTGCCGTCGATTGTGCCAAATTTCGCTTGGCTTATTGCACCTCATACTGACGCCATTGTCGGTTACTTGCTCGCGTTTGTCAATGGAGTGCAAGGCAAATTTCGGAGTGCGGCTTGTTTTGTTGTTTCTTACTTCAGCACTCGCATTGTTCGGCTGTTACCCAGTTTATCTGTCAGGGCTCCTGTTGTGGTGTCTAGTTATGACATAGCGGTCTCAGGCACTTCCTTGAAAATTACGCGGCGTTAGCAGACTGAAACTTGATTAAGTTCGTCGTGTTGTTTGTCATAAAGGAAAAAAAAACCCCTTGGACTTAAGCCATTCCACCGTATAATAAAGGCATGCTGCTTCACAGGCCGCACGACCGTATCACACGTAGAAAACGAGCCCGTTTTCATTACGCATAGCCTCTAAACTGTCTTCCATCCAGGCCCTGGGAAGGAGAGTGGAAGGGACGGGCTCTAGAGACTGGCGCTGCAGTGGCCGTTGTCATGTATGCAAACAGCTTCCGCACAAGCATGCATGTCCGCGGGTGCCTTCGTCGCATGCTTTGCTTGATTAATGCATAGGCTATGCGGGCGTCGGCGTCGCGTCGCGAAAGGGTCGCACTAATTTGCAGCGAGCCACCGGACATGAGAGCAGAGACGCCGACACGCCTATGACGGTGCATGCTTGCGCAGCCCCGCATACCGGTACCAGCGATTTTCTCTTCCATGTTTGGGCTCAGGAACATAGTTGAAGCTTTTGGTTAACAGTTGCTTCTGCTTATGAACGAGGTGTAAAATAACGGAAGTCAGCCATTAGGGTCTAGCTAGACAGCAATACGCGAGCCGAGGACTGCTAATAAATGCTTTTTGTAAAAGCGCAGCCAACAAAATGCAGAAGTATAGCAACTTGTGCTCTCTCTTATACAACCAGAGATCCTTGTCATCAAATAAAAGCCATGAGAAGAAACGAAGTGCAGAGGAATGGTTATAATGCAATAAATGATTTAAAATTTATTTTTATGAACGAATGGTTCTGACTATGTTATTTGGGAAGAAGGCATTGTTCTCGAAGCAACAAAATAGGCGCAACTACAAGAAATAGGTATATGCATTGTTGTGCAGACCATTACAACAGTAGTGTTCGTGCATAAAGTCTGCACTGCTGATTACGTCACACTGCTGAGTGCGACGTAATCGCAACATACAAGTAAGGCTGCACGTCAAGAAAACCTGAGCAATAGAAAAGAACTTGAAGTAAAGCGCTATTATTTCATTTCAAGACGCGTTTTCCGCACTAGTAATGTGTAGCGCAAGGTAGAAAAGGAAGGTAGGAAGAACGGGGATATCCTGTATGTTTTTTTCTCATAGTAGCACGTAAAAAGCTGAGTATGAACTGACTAGTTCGCAGTGAATTTTTGCGGCAACCATTCGCCGTAAGATATTTTCCATTCATTTGAACCTAATATCTTCATTAAGTTCTACTGGTTATTCATGCTTTCTGACAATCTTACCGAAAAGGCGGCCTTCCAGCTTTGGTCGGTATTCAAGCTTTAAATGCGGCCTTCAAGCTTTAAGAGAACGGTATTGCATATCATTTCCCAAGGTACTCACACAGCTTCGTCAGCCACTGATGTCAGCAGGCCTCAGTGCTTGTCAGTTGTGTTTGTCTTTGTGTCCGCCTCGGTGGAACAGTGGCTACGGTGCTCGGCTACTGATTCGAAGTTCGCGGGTTCGATGCCGGCCGCGGCGGTCGCATTTCGATGGAGACGAAATGGTAGAGGCCCGTGTACTGTGCGATGTCAGTGCACGTTAAAGAACACCAGATGGTCAAAGTTTTCCGGAGCCCTCCACTACGGCGTCTCTCATAATCATATCGTTGTTTTGGGACGTAAAACCCCAGATATTATAGTGTTTGTCTTTGTTTATTCTTATGATTATACCATGCGCTGTACATGTTTAGTAGGCTTCTTTTGCCTCCTTAAATTCCGAATATTTTTGGTTTACATAAATCAGCCTAATATTATCAGGCATCACTACGTCCAATCGATTCACGTTTGACTGCTTAAAGTAATTAACATACAAAGAGCAATGAATATATGTAAATCAGGAAATGTAAAGCATGCGCTGACGTAATCAAAGCAACAACAACAAGTAGAGAGGTGTTCAACCTTAATTACCAAAAAAGGTTTGGTGCGACCAATAGCGTTTATGAAAAATTAAGTCAAACCAGTCTTCGTAAACGTTGTTTTTGGGCTAAAAGAAGGTCGGAAAGTCCCGTAACAGCTTTTTTCGTTTGTTTGTTTGGGTATTTTGTTCGGGGGGGGGGGGGGGTTACAAGCATAAAAATTAAGGAGAAGAATAAATTAGGACAGGAGCGAATAACGACTCAGTGACAAAACTATGAAGAAGCAGCGTTTCACACTGGAATCACGGCCACAAACAAAAAAAAATACACCTCAGTTTCAAGAGTAGATAATCAATTACGTAGCCGCTCCTGGTTCTCCTTATTGGATTTCCACCAGACCAACTGCTCAGGTCCCTCTTTTCTTGAGCTAAGTACTTAGGCTGACTCGGTCTTTTTATCTTCAGACTCTTATCGTTGCCACGTGTCAAGAAAACCCCAAAATTGGACACCGCCTGTTCCCTGCTTGATTTCTCACTTGCACCCTTTTAACTAGATTGAGGCCACGTGCCGTTATTTTGTCCTTGTTTTTATTCTTTACGACGTCTGCTCTTCTGATCTCTTACCTAAGAGCCAGGCAGTGTGGCTTGCGGGATTTTTTCTGCTACGCGCGTATCCAACCGCATAAGAGGATATAATATTATCTCATTTTTCTCCTTCTCTAGAGCAGACACAGATAAAAGCAACGCTGCTGTTTATCGTGATTTCACAGCCAACAAAATTCTTCGTACGGGTGGGTTAACTTTAGCATGTACTCCATATAACATGCTACGTACCATTAATTTACTCTTGAATTGAGAGACACACCAGCATCACTTGGTGCCCCTCTTATTAATACGTAGCACTTGGGATCAAATCTGCGGTTGATCTAAGGTGCATACGGCAAAGGTCATGATTTAATCCTTTTAACATCTGTTTGTGAGACACAGCTAAAACTACACTGAGCACTCCAGCCAGTAGACCCCTTGACTAACAATTCTTTTGTACCCGACACCATTCCTAGCGAAAACTAACGGCTTAAACGTACCGGATAACACTGCCTACTCAAAGCCACAGCATTGCAGCTCGAACATCTTGATGTACTACGCGCTGTGGTAGGTCAAATAATTAAACCACTTTCCACTGAAGCAAGATCATGTACGCAAATGATGAAACTGATAACAGGATACAGTTATGTAGCTAACAATGGTCATGAGATTGTTCGAAAGGTAGGCGTTTGAGTGAAATCGTAGTGGTCGAAGACGCTTGAATTTTGCGGATTGTCAGAATGAGGTGCTATGATTTGTAGCAGCATAGCGTAGGGATACGCGCTTTTTTTCGTTCGGTCATATTAACTCTGCAGGCAATCATTAATGAAGCTCTCCTCCCAAACCGAAGCTGAAACTCTGACCAATGCGACTAAAACTTTTAGCAATTAAACCTTTACTATTCCATTATACTTCAATTAGTAATATTTAACATACGCCTGGTAGTTATGATAGCTTGTTTTGTAGATAGGTTGTTTGTTCGATACGTGAAAGCAACAAATAATTACGGAGGAATCATACTGCCTCCAACAGAAATCTAATAATGAAACTTTAAACAAATACCATGAAAAGTTAATAAAAATATGCCAGAGCGTAACATGTCTACGGGAGTGTTTTCGGAGAGTTCATAGAGATTAATCGAGATATGTAAACAGTACGCAGGAACATCCAACTCTACGCTAATATTACCCATCATTTAACCAACATTTATGAACGCCATCGTTAGATATCGTTAGTTGGCGCTTCTGCTGCAGTGGCTTTTGTTATTTTTGCGGTGAATGTATTGTTCCATAACCCCACAGGTCCAGCAGGACAGAGACCAGGACCCCGCGCGTGTCCTACGTAAGCCTGTGCCTTCGTGGGAGACGTCCCTCCTCCCTCTGTTATTTTCCCATGCGCTTAAATAATTGAGAGGGTGCCGAAGCTATCTTTATCCAGACTTTAAAAATATGTCGACGCGGTCTATGACGAGGCGACCAAATGCATGTTGCTTACTACTGCGTGGAGTAAGTCACGCTATTTGTTGTTTTCCGCTTAATTGCCAATTAGTTATGTCTGAAGCAACGAGGATAGCCAAAAGGTCTATTACAAAAAGAATGCAGACCGCTTTCCAAAACATCCGATCAGACAGTTTCTAATTTGATATCTGTTAATTGTTAGTGCCCTTCTGCTTACTACAGATGCTTGCTAAATGCAAAAAAAATACCACGTGACAATATATCGAACTAAGTTCAATATATGCGGGTTTGATTGTATGTGTTTTGTTTTACTTTATATTTGCTTTCGGGTAAGCAGAGATTATTCGCAGGTACGACCGCTACATTTTTCGCAGGTACGACCGCTACTTCTCATCCTCGTCAGCTTTGCATGAAGTAAAACTAGAACCTCTCTCGGTACGTCGTGACGTAGAGTCATTAAAATTTTTGCACAACTGAATCAACAAGACATATCGCATTTCAAACTCAGCTTGTCTATCCTTTGCCAAACCTTCTTCTACGCGAAAGTTCCACGAACTTAATCTCGCCACATTTTTTGCACGCACTGATACATTCATGTATAGTTTTTTTCCCCGCACTATTGAACTATGGAATTTTATACCTGGCGACATTCGTTCACTCCCGCTGACAGATTTTGTGGCTAAGGTTGTTGAAAATGTTTATGTATAACAGATACTTTATTACTCTATTGTTGCTAATGGTTTTTCTTGTGATTTATGCTGTTTGATTTTGTCTGTTCTATTATTTTCTGCAATGTATAACCCCACTCCTGCAATAGCCCTCTCACAGGGCTGCAGTATGTAAAAATAAGTAAATAAATAAATAAATAAATAATGCACTTGACTTTCTATGCCAGATTGGTAGTCCCCTAACTTTCTGTGAGAACTGAGGTTGTGCACGAGCTTTTCTCTGCAGCTGTGATGAAATGATCTTTGCGAAAATGGCATTATACAATCAACGAGCGATATCACTAATGGAAAACATAATACGTTCAGCAAACAGTATCATGAGATAAAATTAGTTCTGCTCTGTTGTATTCGCGCTGCAAGGCGAAAAGGTACTTCAGCAAGGAAGCATATTGACCGAGGATTATTGTTGTCACCACTAACCATTTATTCCGCTCCAAACTTGAGTACGCTTATGCTGTATGAGACCTGAGTACTGCCAAGCTGATTGTTTCACTTGAACTTGGCCAAAATAACTCTACTCGATTCATTCTTCACAACTGCAGCCGAACTGCTAGTGTCTCCTCTATTAAACTTACTCTCAGTCTACCGTCACTGGCTTCTCGCCACTGTTTTTCCCGGCTCTGCTTTTTTCACAAAAATTACATCCGTAATAGCCATCTGCGTAATGAACTAATCACTAAACCATCCTACCATGCCGTTCGCATTCATCATCCAGCTGGTATCATTTCCTGTCGCACTGAGCACTGTTATCACAGTTTTATTCCGCGCACATCACAGGATTCGAACCGCCTTCCGGGAAGCATCGCCACCATTGAAGACCATCAACTGTTCAAAGCTACACTAGCTAATACTGTATAAATAGGAGCTGAAGAACTTGTATCTTTACTCATTGTTTGCTGCGTTTCTTGTTTGGTTTCACTTGTGTGTTTTTTACTCACTCCCCTCTGTATTGCCTTTGGCCTCGATGGTTTCAATAAATGAAATGAAAGAAAAAAAAACACTATGAAATATATAAATCTCCACATTTACAGCTCCTACATATTTCAAAGAGTGTTGGCGCAGTGACATAGGTGAAAAATACCGTAAATTTGTAATTTAACCCTAAAGTGCTACGTTGGCAACGCAATATCCAGGGGTCACGTTATCCTACCTTTGTTTTGTTCACATTATTTTTTCTTGATTCCTTTTGTGCTCTACAATCGCCATACCTAACTTTACGGATTTAGGACGGCTTACGATTGCCAGTAGTGCCGGGCTGAGCAATATTTTGAAAGCAAAACAAGAATAAGTAATTCATATTTGAAGCGCAAAGGGAATAGCACACGTTTGAAGAAAAAGTTTCTCGAACACAGAAGCATAGGATCAGGTTCAGCGGACTCGAGGAAGCGGCACAGTAAAGCGTGCTGACAGTTTAAGCTATGCCATAAATCATGGAGGCTTTGGGTAGCGCCTCTTACTATTGGCACGTTGAGCGGCAGCAAGCTCAGAAAATGTAGCGGATGCGTTGTATCGCACTAAACATATAGACAACTACAGCTGAGAGAAAGTTCTCTTGCGAAAAGAATGAACGGCTAAACTGTCAGAACGACGCTGTTCTACGCATATTTATTCATATGGAAGCGAGTACCTGCTCGTCGGCAAGAGACACTTTTTCTTTCACGGCATTTCGCCTACCGCTGTCGTCCTATATCCTACCCTGTACACGTTCAACAATTCACCATTGTACGCTTTATGCATGGTTTCGGTTTTAAAGGCAATAAACACAAAGCACGCCGGAAAAGATAAAACTCAGCCTAAACGGAAGGAAGTCATAGTTTGAAGAGCGTCACGGCCGATCAAGTATACAAGAGTGTCTACGACCTAGCTTCTTTACGTCACTAGAGCTGATGAAGAAAATACAGAAAAAAAACGAAATTTTCTTTCTCTGAGATCGTTACAACGAACAAGTTTCAGCCGAACTTGATTCTGTACCGGGGAATCAAAACTTTAGGGACTACGAAGCAAGGAAGTTGAAACAAATGTTTGTTCTAGCACACATCCACAGGCAAGAATCGTTTCAAAAGATTACATTGGTCCAGTAATTGGTCCAGCTTATGGATTTAACGCGCTTCACCAATAGCATGCTGACTTTTTTTTTATCGAGCTGCTCAAATACATAGTATCGTACAGCATGCGTGTTATATTTGTTTATAGTATTACCTATGGCAGACTACTTAATCAAAAGCACCGTGTCAAATTTGGTCAAAAACTATAAACAAACTCGAAGTCCTTCCTACGTGGACTCAATATCTTTTTTTGAGACAACTGAAGCAAAATTGGCAGGGAGAAAACATTTTGACAAAATACCAAAACCATTTCTCTACAACCTTCCGCGCTGTTACCTATCAGTTGATATTTGCAAAGGCATTAAGAAATTTCACTACTTTATTTTCTTTCCCATTCTGCTTTCGTATTTCTTTACTTCCCTCTTTCTCTCAAACTGCTTTTCTCAGAACGGTGGCTCGTAAGTAAAATAGAGAGAAAAAAAAGCACCGGTCCTTTAGCACAGAATAAATTGGAGCTCATTTAGAAAAAAATGCCAGTGAGGAAAGAAGCAGAGACAAAATACGTATAAGCCCTGCCAACGTAATCCACTTAGACGTGACGTAAAGTGAGAAACCAAATTTCGCTACCCTTCGGTGGAGGGGTTCTTTTGCGAGATGCCGACATGATTGATGCAAAGCGCCCAAACATTTCCTGCTCTCTTTCTTTTCCGCTTTGAAAACTTGAAATTGGGGTACGTGATGACAGCAACTCAAGAAAACGTTCGCGATGCGCGTGTGAGGTACCTTCGCTTGAGAATGTAGGAAAAAAAATGTATGTGCTCTTAAACGATAAGTTGAACGGCTGAGTGCACGTGATATTTGTCAAGTGCACACACGTTCTCTTGCTGCCGTAGTCATCAAATCCAATTAATTTCGAGTATGTCCTCGTTCACTTTATGAGTTTCTCAATTTCGGTGATGCTAAGCCTCAAGGATATAAGCGGTATTACTCTTGGAATTTTGGCGTCCTTCACGCTTTCACTTAGTGGAGCAAAAGAGCGAAATGTTGCAAGATGTTCAAATGGACTTCTGGAACGGATGTTTCCATCTCAGTAATGCAAATCTAGTAGCTTCCAAGAGATTGGAACATGTCTCTTGGAAGCTACTAAATTTTCTACTATTGAGGAACATGTCTCAGCTGCTGCCTACTTTGGCACCCCAAAGTAGGATAAGTAAAAATTCAGCAGATCCCGCATACCTTGAGAATCGATGTTATGCGAAGGATGAGGAGTGAAGGTGACTGTGCTGTAATTTTTTTATGGAGCGAAACGTTACGAAATGACGCTAAATATATGTACAAATGTTGTACGTACAGAGGTATGTTGATCAGTCGCATATGTTTTATATAACCAGTTGTTTACTGCTGCGTAACGATGTCAACAGCAACAGGGGTATTAGCAACACCAGAAGCGGTAAGCTGATATGTAGCCCTTGTGCTCGCCAGGATGGTAGCCCTGGACACTGCTACATTAATCAACTTTAGTGGTAATGGCATATGGCAGCGCACACCAGGTAAGACAACGATCACGCACACAGAGGGACGACACAAGCGCTGAACTTCAACTCGTTTTTATTACGGGACAGATTCGCTTAAATAGAAACGCATGCGTTGTGTTCACATGACGTGTTCCTTGTGCAATGATCAAACCCCAGAGCACCCTATCATGCAGAGCACCCTATCATCAGAGCACCCTATCTCGATCTGTTCTCCAAGTGCCTTGAACCCTTGATTGTCACTCATGAAGTTCCCAAGAATAATTTTATTAGGTTTTAGACTTGGGTCTGTACTGCTCTGCTGACCACGTGTGTTGGGGCTATGAACCGAGGGGCCACAAACCAGTTCTTCCTTATCATTCGGCACATTCGAAGTTAGTGAAAAGAGCAATAGCGCGGTCATGTTTCCATCAAGCCCTAGTTAAGTCATGCATCCACCGATGTGACACCAGTTTTTTAAATCAGGCCCGCCGCCTCAGTGATTCAGGGTACCCGATGGCACTTCTGGCTTCAGTTGCGGAAGCACTGCTCAAGTGTTCCAAGGATGCTCGCGCAGCCGGTGGCAGTGACGGGGCTCGACCCCGCTCAAGTAAGCTAACTGTTATACCATACGTCCACACCGTGTCGCACAACCTTCGTAAACTTGGTAGAAAGGTTGGTGTGGATGTGGTATTCTCTGCGCCGATACGGCTGTCCGCACTCTGCAAAAAAGCAAACTCGCAGAGCAAACCGAGGGAAGTCTGCTCGATCAAGCACAGACACCCCTACGTCACTTGCACAGACCGCGTCGTCTACTCAGTACCACTGACGTGTGACAAGGTGTACGTTGGAAAAACGGGCCGTTGCCTCAACACGAGGCTTACAGAGCACAACTACCACTGCTCCAAAAAGGATGCTGGCCACCTTGCCTTACACTGCAGGGACTGTGGTTGCGTACCCGTGTTGGAAAAAATGAAGGTAGTGAGCAAAGAAAAAAGTCACAGTTTCACCGCAAGGGTGAAGCAATGAATGCGATAGCAAAAAATTGTAATGTTATACGAAGTGAGGTTGGCAGCTAACTCTTTTTGGATCCGATCTCACGCAACTCTAGAAAACGCTTGTTTAAGAGAATTCTCGTCGCGTTGAGAGCGCAGCACGTAGAAGGGTACACCGGCCCGCCGCTTCCGGCCGCCGAGAAGGGGAGATAACGCGCGCGCCCGCGCCCGCGGTCGTAATATCGAACGTCGCCCCTCCCCCCCCCCGCCCGCTGTCGGCCGCCGAGAAGGGGAGATAACGCGCGCGCCCCCACTCGTAAAATCGAAGGTCGCTCGAGGGACCCCCCCCCCTCGCGTCTTTTCACGCTCACGAACCACGGGCGGGGCCGATTATATATATACATATACATATACGGCAAATGACGCCGACGCCGACGGCGAAAAGCAGCCGCGAGTGTCCATATAATTGCTATTGCAATAAAAAGCAAAGTCGCACGGGAAATCATAGAGGCGGCAGAAATTTTCGAGAGGAAGGAAACGTGCATTAGTTGCCCATCGGTTGCACTAGCTTCGAAAGAAAGAAATTTTTTAGGTATCAAAACGTGACACTGTTGCCTATTCCTGTCTATCTCTTGCTATGTGATGCTCTTGTGTAAGCGATTTGATTGCTGCTGCATGATAGGGTGCTCTGGGGTTTGATCATTGCACAAGGAACACGTCATGTGAACACAACGCATGCGTTTCTATTTAAGCGAATCTGTCCCGTAATAAAAACCAGTTGAAATTCAGCGCTTGTGTCGTGCCTCTGTGTGCGTGATCGTTGTCTTACCTGGTGTGCGCTGCCATATGCCATTATGACTTACCAATTAGCCCGCAAATACGTTTTAAGCAACTTTAGTGGATTGCACTTAGGGTAAGGCGGGGCAAAATGAGACACGGGGCAAAACGCGACATTTTGGCTTTGCCGACCTCTATAGCTAATACAGAAAGCACTTTTCTTTGTTTCTATATTTCAGCGAGAGGTGCTGGTAGTTGTCCACCTTTTTATGTGTAAAAGTTGATGATTGCTCACAGCGTTCGCGTGGGAAAAATTACGCGGCTGGTGTCAGTGTGTTCGTGACCCGTCAAAAAGGGGCGAAATTCTTCCCGGCCAAAGTTTCGGAACCGTGCATGAAGCTACCCTGGCGTCAATACAACAACGTAACTATTTATATTGTTACTTTATACTACTAGCTACATACCACCAAAATTTTAGTTCATTTGGTGCGCGGAGCCAAAGGGGAAATTTTTTTTAATTTGGGCATGTGAGGGGGGCAAAACGCGACAAAAATGCATTGAATTGCCTTAGAGGGTGTCTTTCAAGTGAGCCATTTACTTACACTAATTATATATTATATTTTATTGTTTAGGAGGGTTTGGACCCACAAGAGAATATCATGTAGAGCTTCCTGGGTGGAAGACGACGTGAAAAAGCACTGATTGCTGTTTAGGACACTCACTCCATTCGCGCTGCATCGAGGTTTTTCCGCGTTCCCAAGGATGCTGTCAAGAGGCGAACGCAAAATTGGAAGAATCTCCAAGTCAAGCCGTTCACAAACAAGTCTCGGCATCGATTTTTCCTGCAATACCAAATTAAAAAAAGAAGCGCGAGAAAATTCAAATTTAGCACAGTTTTAAATTCATCGCCTCACGAACCCCGGCTGACGAAGCTGAAAGCCACAAAACGCCCGTGCAGTTCTGCACCAAAACGGCAAAAGCAGGCGAAGAAGATGCGTCAGAACATATCTAGCGTCCAATCGTTGAATAATCCAATGAAGTCAAGCTTTCAACAAAATACAACAATAGCACAAAGAAAGACTGGTGGTGTTTGATCTGCAAGGAGTTTAGGAGCAAAACAGCACCGGGTTCTGTCTGGATTCAATGCGTGGAGTGCAAGGACTGGGGTCATGAAGGCTGCGTGAGGGCCCACGGAGTTTAATTTCAAGTGCTTCTACTGCAAAAACTGAAGGTTTAATTTTTTTTTCACGCTGTCTCGTTTTGCCCCGCGGGTTGGGGCAAAATGAGACATCTGGTGCATTTTTTATTTCTTTTTAAAATAAACTTTTTGACAGTGGCAACATGGTCATATTTATGTAGCACATACCTTGTACCCAAAGGAAAGTTGCTGCATTGACGGTAAAGGGTAAAGAGTGAAATAAAAATAAATATTCACAATTTTTAAATTTTTGTCTCATTTTGCCCCACCTTACCCTAACTACAATTGACGTCAACCCGAAGTGACGGCTGTATCATAGGAGTACCTATGTAGTGTTTATAAAATTGAATAGCCAGCACTGCAAGCAAAATTGACGTTTCATGAACATTAGGGTCTATTTGAAAAGCAGTTCCGAGACCTGGCGTGGCTCTGTGCTTAAATACTTGGTTGCCACAGAGAATTCTGGGGTTCGTGCTGGGACCCTGACACTTATTCCTTGCGTTCATCGTAGTGGCAGCAATCGTTATAGCCCAACAAACTTCTGGTCACTTCATTTATAAGTTTGCTACAACTGTACAGAGTGTTGTTCATTGGATTCTTGCGGTACAGTTTACCTGCAATATCTAACACCGGCAAGACTAACCTGCGCAAGATTCAAAGCATTCAAGCTCAAGCTCTCAAAATATGCCTTGGGCTACCCCGCAGTGCTTCAACGGCGGAAACCATTGCCATCGCTCAAGATTACTCAATCACGACACACATTACCATCGAGACAATGCGCACGTACCTCAGGCATTATGCCAGGACTCCTTCTCACCACCTGGCGAGCCTCGCCGCTGAAAGGCCCCGCACGACATACGGCGCCATTGTCTGCAAGCACCGCTCAACATTTACTGCGGCGTACACCCCTGCGTCAAAGCTACTGCTTCCTCCGTGGGGCTTGAGCCGCCCGCGAGTTCACCTAACGATCCCTGGACTGCGGAGAAAATCAGACTTACCGACACATGCCCTAAAACAATTGAGCCTACTCCTACTGTACGAGAACTACAGTAACCACGTGCACATCTATACAGATTGCTCGACTACGTCGTCCAGTTCTGGTGGAGCGGTGGTTATACCATCACAAGGGGTAACTTTGCGTTTTGAGACTTCCCATGCGACGACGTCTACGGCGGCAGAACTCGCGGCTCTGCGTAGTGCACTCGAACTCATCGATTCTGAAGAAAGACCAAGTAAATGGGCTGTGTTTTCTGACTCAAAACCGGCGTTACAGTGCCTGCGGTCAGTTATCCGACGCGGATGTCACGAACAGTTGACATATGAAACCGTGAAACTTCACCACCACATAATACAAAAAGGCCACGACATTGACTTTCAGTGGATACCTGGACATTGTGGTATCAGCGGAAATGATTCCCCAGATAATGCTGCTCGCCAATCACATCAGGAAGAAAACATCGTCCCAATTCCGCTTTCAAGAACATACGCTGCGAGGCAGATTCGTCAACTGGCTCGCAGTCTCACACTGACTGAGTGGAACGCGCCAAACATACAACAGACCAGACTGCATCAACTTAACCCTTCACTGCAACTCCAGCCTCCATCTGGCCTTCATCGTCGCGAAGCTTCGCTTCTCTATCGCCTTTGGTTGGGAGTTGCTTTCACGAAAGCATATACAACGTTAATCGGAGTGACTGACAGTGCGGCATGCGAGGTTTGCGGCACCGACGAAAATATCGAACACCTGCTGTGTCACTGTCCTCGTTTTGCCTCAGAGAGACAAGTACTTGCCAACGCATTGCGGCGACTGGATGATCGACCACTTTCTGTGCAGTTGCTATTACAGCACCGTCCACATCTCTCGACAGCACACAAGGCAGTGAAAGCCCTCTTGTGCTTTTTGAGGACGACGGGCTTGTGTGAACGCCTCTAACTTGCGGTGCAGTTCCACAGGCTGCACTGAATTTCACTGCCTCTCTCTATTTTCCTTCTCTTCCCTCCTCTCTCTCATCTTTCTATTCCCCTTCCCTAATCCCCCAGTGTAGGGTAGCCAACCGGAAGTCTTTCTGGTTAACCTCCCTACCTTCTCCCTTTCTGTTTGCTTCCTTCCTTCCTTCCTTGTAACAACGAAGCATAAAGCGTGTTTCTAAGTTTTCTAAGAGTAACGAGCCTATGTTTTAGTTTTTGAACAAAGAAAGGACGCAGGGCATTCAAAAACTTCTATTTATTTTGTGTTCAGCTTAGGAGTATATTTATTTGATATATTTGGCTAAATGCAGAGAAAAAATTGTCGACTGTCTGCGAGTCACTCACCAAGGGTTTTCTTCCCCACTACTGCTGGCACGCTGCGTCTGTGTACAAAACCGGAAGCAGTCCAGGGTCTGTGAATAGATACATACATGTGATGTACCCCGTGACAAAAGGTTCTAAGATAGCCACTACACATATACTCGGATATCATATTGTGCCAATGTTACTTAAGTACATAAAATATCCGTTCCCGACCTATATTGACTGCCAGCGATTCTGAATCTCAGTTCTCCCTGTGCGCGGTAGATGGCGGTGCTATCGATCGACTTTCGCCTCCCATGAGTCGATGGGATCGCGCAGCGCGGACTCTAACATTGTGCAATCGTGTCGCAGAGAGAGAGCGCCGCTCAGTTCGGCCGGAATCGAGCTTCGTGCGGCGGGAATATTTTTTGCGATGTTCCAAGAAGAGAAATCCGCAGAAGCCTCCGCTACACGCCGCATCACCGTTGCTCATCTCGTTGAATGCTAGCACGATTCCTCGGAGCCCAAAGTTATCGGCACGAAACGGATTCATCTCCACTTCCGACACACAAGCGCTTCGCATGTTGCCACTGAAGCAGTGGAGTGTGTGTGTGTGTTCATATGATGTTGAGCAAGCACGGCACGCAACTTTCTCCGGTTTGAGGGACCTCCGCTGTTTGACAGTGATGTTCTTTTTTGCTCTGTTGTATGTGTACATCTAAGATTGTGCACTAGGTACTGACAAAGCTGCTCCCGCAGCAACGTGACCAATCAAATCCGTGAATCGTGAAGTGATCAATCCATGCAATAAGGATTACGGTGCTTGGTTTCACTGAACAGTTTCATCCCGTCTAGCTGATGCTCTGAATGTATTCGACGCTGAAAATAGATGTCTTTTTTTTCTGACCTTATAAACAACTTTCCTGGCCTTTGAGTTTGTGCTGTGCTTCTTGTTAGTACGCATGACCTGCACTCTGCTTCAGTAGTTCCGTGTGCCACTGTGGAAGCTACAGCTTATGAACGCCTGTTTTCGTTTCGCCTGGGGCCGGAATCGTAAAATATGTTTTGCATTCGAAAGCTTGTTTTCGAAAGACGTGCCGGCCGCATTTGTACAGGTATTTGTATGAGTATAGGTATAGATTGAAAGGCTCTAGAGAAAACTGAAACCAGTAAACGATGAAAGCAAGGACAGCCTAAGTGCGTCAAAGCGCATGGAACATGCACGTTTTTCTAAAAAGAGGAGGGGTGCGGAGCTTTGAAAGACGAAGTGTGCAAGGATGTTTGAAAGAGTACCGGTATCGGTGTTGGGGGGATGAAGGCAAACAGGCTTACGTCTACAGCACTCATAAAGGTTTGCTGCTGGATGTACACGCGTACCTTAGTCTATGTAACGTCGACCAACCCCTGCACTTTCTTTTCCAAAACTCATATTTTTTGCCGGCGTTGGCTAAAAGGGAGGCTTCTATTACTATGGCACATGTTTGCATGAAAAAACTCCGGAAGTTTTGCAGATATTCGTTTTTGGAAAATGTCATTTCTAAATATTGTCATCCCATTTCCTCCACATCTCTGCAGTATTAGAAAAATCGAGAATAGCCAGACATTTTCGTGGATAGCGAGTAAACTAAATTAGTTTGTTGGAGCAATCCAGACATAATTAAGTTCTTAAAACAGCGTAAGAACAGACGACGAGGAATGCGTGACCTAGGAGGCAGCTTTGGGTCTCATCTTGATCGACGGTTTCTTCTCAAGTGCAAACGTTCATGAACAATGGCTCATGTATCCCTCTGCCGAGAAGTATCCCGTCCATAAAGAGATGGTTTTTATCTTTTAAATCAAGAAAAATCAACGCCGATGCGCATAGGTCGTCCTGCAACTGAACGGGCAAGCACCACGAAATACTGCCGTCTCTTTAGTGTTCAACGTGTGCAGGCAAACAGCAAGGCCACCGGTACTATCCAATCCTGCGTGCGCGCATGTGTGTGTGGGGGGGGTGGGGGGGGGTGGAGGAGGTAAGAGAGTGGTTTACTTTGTTGGCACTTCACGATGTTCGCCGATGCCGAGTAGGACAGTGACGCTTCTCGCATGCTGAGTAACTGCCGCCGAAAGCGAACAGGCCAGGTTGGGAGGCTGTAGGTGTTGAAGTGGCAGCATCGGCGTGCAAGTCACGGCAATCTCGTGCCTAGCATGCACTGCATGGCTAGTAGGAACCACGCTGTCCACGCTGGGAGCCGCGTCTATGCCACCACCGTGGTGTATCTGTGGACTACCGTCAGCTGCTGTATGATGCATGCTGTCGACGTACGGGAGTTATGTGAACATCGATCCCAGTGACCCACCGACATGGCTTCCAGCTTTGTTTTAGAATTTTTACGCCGGCTTCCCTTGCATTTGTACCCAACGCATAAATTGTGGGCCACCGAAACAGGAGAAAGCTTATTGAAACCACATCCTGCCGTGCACGTACGTTTCGTATAAATTGCTGGGTTTCTTTTTAGTATTTCATTTTTTTTCATTTCGGTTGCATTTTTGTAGCAGCACGTGCGTTTACGCTCTGTTCCTAAGGGTATTATTTTTATTTTCCATAGTGTATCCTTCGTTTTTCCTCACTTAAGAACAAGAGAGATCTGCGCTTGTCGGTAAGTATTCATTTTAAAAGACAGGGCGTGCAAACACGGAAACCAGAAAGAAGACAAGATACCGTAAACGCCGACTAACAGCCGACTAACAGCAAAGGCGCAAAGGAAAGAAGGCACGAAAACTGATCTGCGCATGCTCATGCAATAGGCCGAACCTATCAATCCGGCACGCGTGGGGGTCCACGTGAAAGATAACTGTAAAACATTTGATTTCATCTTTATGCAAGGTAATCGATGGTGGGTTGACGTATGCTCTACAACTGTTATCGATGCGTCATGCCTCAATCTGCAGACGTGTTTCGTCTTTCCTCTGCCGGTACCGAAATTGCACACTCACAAATTTTGGCGTGTAAAGAAACATTAGAAGTTGAGGTCCGCTTAGCGATCTCTTACGTTCCAATAATCTCTGGTTAATGCATCGGCCGGTCTGTCCTACGTTTAAGCGGCCGCCGATGAGCGCAACCTAATACCACTCCTGTATGACAATCAGTGAATTTATCGGTGTGTTTTTCCGAAACAAATATCGGCCCGCTTCTTGTCCCCGACCCCTTTTACTCGGTCATTCTTTCTCTGCACAGCAGTACAAAACTTACCTAGCTTTTGAGAGCCGTAAAAAGAGCATCAACGCCGTATCTTTTGTACTTTCTGTAGCCTGTGAGCTATGCAATAAATATACAGAATACCGGCGACACGTTTCTTCCGATTTTTCTTTCTGCAACTAGGCTCGGACTTACCATAATGGACTTCTTTAAACGTAGGGTAGCCAACGTAGGGCATGTGCATGGTTAACCTCCCTGCCTTCTCAATTGTTGTTCTAGCTTCCTTCCTTCATTCATCAACAACGTCCACTGCAACAAGAGGATAACCTAACTATAAAATATTCGTAACCTGTGTGTTAAAGCCGTCACTCGTTTCACACGACTTCGTGAGGGCCCACTTAAGGCAAGACATGGCTGTACCATCTTTTAACACCTTCGAATGCTTCGACGAGAAGTTTAATAGCGGTTTTGAAGATCTAGGACAATGCGGCCCGCATACGTGGTTTTTCTGAAACATTAAGCAAATGTCTAGAAATTGCAATCACTATTCCGAGGCAATTCTTGAGTAAGCTCTAGCCCTCTGCCATTTAATTCAAATTTTTTGCTGACTGAGGTTCTCACGTGTCAAAGTCCTTCCCACTACAAAAAATCAAGTAATCGTCGACATAACAAGAAAACCTTCATAATAAAATTACCCAAGTCGCCTTTCAGACGTATGCCAACCTTGCTAAGGTATGAATCACTCACAACCGGAGCAACCTTAGAGCCAATACATATCCCCGATTTATGCACACAAACGGCTACCAGCATTGACTTTAAATACACGGAAATAATTTCTAAAAAAGCCCCGCAGAAACACCTTATTTATAGGTGAAAACCACCTTGTGCCCTTGATCGTTATTACAGTCATTAGTACACTTCAACAAGTCCTCATGCGGCAAGGAGTAATAAATGTGTTCAATATCCACACTAAAAGCTTTACCACCGCCGGGGTTCTCCTTCAAGAGGAACTGACCTAGCACCTGAAAATTACGCATACGGAAAGGATCTGAAAAAACTCAAGGAGGTAATGCAGTTCAGCAAATTACTAGATACAGCGACTTGCTATTGCCTTCTTCTGAAACAATTGCTCGAAAAGGAATCTGGTTTTTACGTGTTCTCGCCATGAAAGCCCTACGATTATTGTCGCTATGAATTAGGTAGCATTAGTAGAGACTGTGAGCCTTAGTAGGCTACTCAGCGTAAGAATGCCGCATAGCTACTGGTCATCCTGCACACTGGGATGTCAAAATGAAAATGAGCTTTGAGGAGGCTTAAATAGAGAGGAAGTTTATAGGAAATGAGTTTTAAAGAAAAAAAATGGCGTGGGCATTCATATTTGAAGAGACCTCGAAGAGCGCCGAAACACCGACAAAACAGTAGATAAGCAAGAGATGACATCGTTTCACAAACAGCTGGCAACTTTTAATGATGACCAATGATGTATGCACGTTGGCGTAAGAGTCGACCGGTAGCTTGATATATGGCTAAATTCACGGACCCCGAACGGAAGCGGCGTCCACGAGCAGTGCGCGGTAGAAACTGACACCCTAGATACCACTGGAGAGGGTGAACCACTACACCGTTCGTTCCTCTTCGCTACAGTAGTAACAAAAATTTTACACCCATGCGCGGCAGTGCATGAATACGGGTAAACTGACCAGTATCAGTTGTAGTAGTAGGTGTTTTACACATTGAAAATTCCCAATAACGAGTGCCAAGGTAGTCTAGTTTCTTTCCATTAAAAATTACTACGGTTCGATTTTTGGACATGCGTTTCCAGGTGCTTTTCAAGTTCTGTTAAACTACGAAACATAACCATCAGATGTTGGATTGCGCAACACTGACAGTACGCAGAGGGGATAAAATAACTGTTAAGGTGTTTATTTGCCGGCACTCAAAGATACTGCTTAATGTCGACAGCCACGGCCAGACACGAACTCTGAGCGGGAGCGGCGTCCTTTTTGCAGATGACCCACTCGAAGGCTCTCGAGAGTGCAACCCATTTCCAAGTTCCAAGGCATCGCTACATAACTAACAGTACTCGCCATCTTCTTACCGAATTTACATGTTTTTAAGTATGTATTCCTTTTTTAGTGAAAATACTCTCAACATAGAGAGGGGAGTTGAATGCGAAAGTTCACCCTCTTCATGGCGCCGGGGCGCAGCGGACGGGAGGGGAAGCACGTGTCCCGTTTTTTGCACTATTGACTTAAAAGGAAAGAATAAAACAGGGTTATCGGGAGTTGTACGGGCGAGGAAGCGCAGTGAGTGCTCACGTTTGGACAAAAACGGCTAGACGCGCGCATTCTCTGGATAGCTACCTCACCGCAGTGGCGCACGTGGCTTGAGGCCAGGTATGCGCCCTTAAAAAAAAGATTTGAAAGAAAAGCACTAAAAAGAGTAAAGAAATAAGGAAAAATGGAAAGGTAGCAAATGTGATGGTGAGGACGACGACGAATAAATGTTGGTCGATGAGAAAAAAAAAGCGTGGATTTGTGTGCCGGTCGGGATGGCTGCGCCGGTCGGGATTTGTGCGCCGGTGGGATGGTGCTTTGTAGCCCGTTCCTTTGGTGCCCAAGGCGCCCTCGTTATATGTACGCACGAAGGACTTGCGCCGCGTGCTGTCGGTCTTGAAAGGGCCCCGGGGGCCGGGATCTTTCTTTGAACAGACAGCATTTGAAGAGCGCTTCTCAGCACGTGCGATGACCAAGGTTTTGCTAGGTTCATTGCTGCATGCTTCTTGCATCAGGCACTGCCGAAGGCGATATAGCAAACGGCGCAGTTCATCGTATGCTCGAGTGCCTTGTGGTAAAGTGTACTTTAAAGAAATCTCCTCAGGCTTAACGATACTTAACTTCGCTGTCTTCCTTCAAGAGTGAGCACCCCTCGGGAAGCCATTAGAGATGCTAGATGCAATACGCGCCTTAAGGAAAATCCCTTGGATGCTTTCTGTGAAGCGAATCGACGCGCTTCTATCTCTTTATTTGGTTGTTCATAAGTACCACTTTCCGGCGGCAGCGCACACCCGACTTCTGTTGCTTTTTTAACACCAAATTGTTTTATGCCGGGGTCCACCAAGACTTTAGTGACGTCTTTCACTCACGGATATGACGTTCATAAAATGTACGCGACAAAATGACAAAGAAGGAAATTTAGAAAAAAATGTTCCCCGCCCGGAATCGAACCTCCGACTCCTCGGCCCGCGCCGCTTCGCGCCCGAAGCTCTACCGACTGAGCTATCACAGCAGACGAAAGCTTTTCTGAAAACGCTCCTTATATCTCTCACGCATACTCTCTCGCTCGGTGCTCTCTGTTGGCGGGGCGGGGCGGTGCCAGCCGTCTGAGCGATGAAGAGAAGTAACACGGTCCGACAATGAGCGACGGCGCGCAATCTCGGAAGGTCATGGTTAAAGCGTCTCGATAGCAGCAACAAACACTGGCCGCGTTATCATCGGGGGTCGCCCTAGACGCACTTATGTGTCACTCTAGTTTTGTTCTTTGCCTTTCGCTTAGTGTTAACGTGTGACGGCTCGTTGTCGGAGTAGTGCAGTTTCCACATGCACCAACGGTGTTTCGCCGCCGCCTACTTCGAGTGCGATAGCACCGACTAATAAACCTGCTGCAGTAAGCGGTGAAGAAAGGTAATAATGTCGACAGGCGAATGTGGTGCCTTGGTGGAGCGAGACGGAGGCCAGCGGGACGTGTAACGCCTGCGCGCCTTGGCTGCTCAAGCTAGAAACCTCTGCCTCCCGTGTTGGTGAAGCGCAGTGTACGTAGTAGTGTATGCATGAGCACAGGCCTAGGTGGCCCCGCCACTCGGGAGCGCGCGCTGTGCCGTTTCTTTCCTTAATTGACGACTATTTGAAGAAGTGCACAGTATCAGTGTTTATGATGTGCTTGTTGATGTCAACTTCGCGCGCGATTACCGATACGCTGTATCCAGGTAGAGGTTAAGAAGTTCAACTGCCACAGCGGTTAAATCATGATCATGGGCGTTAGTCGTCGCGATGGAGATGTGCCACTATATAGGCGTCAACATGGCATGAATCCGCGTCAAACGGCGCTATAGCTCCCAAACACCAATGGAGATTATACAAACTCTCATAATCGCTGCACAATAAGCACTACTTATGTGAAGACACTTTTCACTATCGTGTTATACCGATTCCTATGACGGAGGGATCAACCATGTTTTTTTTTTAGTTGCGGGCATCAATTTTCTTTTTTTAAAATGTAACTACCCTGAGAAAAGGGAATGCAATTGCTTGTCGAAAATGTCTCGATACGAAAAAAATTGCTTGTATCTGTTAATAACTTAGAAGACTGTATTTACTTGTTTTCGTGTAAAGAGATTTAAAGGCAACCTTTACTACCCTTAAATGGAATGAAACTGGTTTACTTGCGCTCACAGAAGCTACGGTCTCGTTATAACAGAACATGAACTTCTCACTAAGTAGAAACAATTAAGGGCTGATGTATTACTTGTTTTATTGCGATAACAATTATATGCACCCTCTCGGCTGATTTTTGCCGTCGCCGTCATTTCCCGGATATGTATAATGCCTTTATATATATAAAAAGGGCATAAATAAAAATAAATCAGCAGAAAAAAATTCCAAAGCAGCTGATCGGGGATTCGAACCAGCGAACCCCTCGCTCCGCAGCCTGCTGCGCTAGCCAAAACAGCCACACACCATACTAGTGCCAGCGATTTAACGGCGAGCTATTAATATGCTGCATTTTCCGCTCGCGGTGCGCAGATCTCGGAACAGCTTGAATGTGTTTTCTACCACGCAACGCTTTTACAGTTTCTTCCAAATTGAAAAGACGGGCACGGAAAATGTGGCTCCCTTTTGTACCACTCATGATGTAGACGAAAAAAAAAGAACACCGGGTACACTTGACGTCAGACATCACCGCGTGGCAGGAGGCGCAGAGGGGTCACGTGCCGCAGTTAAAAAGAAAAAGATGTATCAAACAGCGTCGAAACGTCTAACAGTATCATATCATATAACCAATTCTTGGCGTATCCCCCCTGAGTGAGTATGAGCCATGTCAGAGGCAACAACAACAACAACAACAGCGTCGGCTTCTACATTGCGGACACTCGCAGCGCGTTGCACAAACACAAACACGTAACAACTGTGACCGTTGTTAGTTAATGCTTGTCCTGTGTATACCTATGCGTCCTTTTCGAGCGTCCTTCTTTGTGCTGCGGCGGCTCGCTGTAAGTATCGAGCTGCTTGTTATTCTTAGTGTGACATTCAAATTTCTTGCTATCGCATTCATTGCTTCGCCCTAGTGGCGAAACTTTGACTTTTTTTATTTGAAATACCATGTTTCAGAAACACGCTTATTGATTCTGTCGTCTAAGGCTAGCACTAAGCACAAGTAAGGTTATAGTTTGTTGCTTTTAATTTCAATGGCCTGTTGCAATTCTTCACAAATAACAGCAGCGTTATCAAGCCGTAGGCGAGCGACTGAGGGAAAGGAGCTTAACGTTTGATAAGGACACCTTCGCCTGCTTTTCCCAGTATTTTGACGCAACTGCTTGTGAGCGATGAGAATCTCCTGGCTTAATCACGTGAAGAGCTGATTGCGTTAACGACAAATTTGGAGGTACTTAACTTGCGACTAGGAAAACAAAAGATAGCCGTTTGTCGCGGTTACAAGAACCTTTAAAGAGTACATACAGTACAATATACAGTGCGCAGTAGCGTATTCTAATTAGGTCGTCTTGAAACGGTATCTTCGCACACGATGCACGATAGGCATTGCGGGTATTGGTTCCCAACTGAAATATTTGTGTACTTTTTGTCGGAAGACATCGTTTCTGAAACTGATCATTGTTCTCTGCGAATGTGTGAAGATACGTGGGCGAGTACGAAAATCATAAAAGAAAAATTAATTCTTTCCTACAGTAGGCAAACCATCGACGTGGCTTTTAATCATGGGTTACTTTGAACTTTTATCTGTTTGTTCCGATACGTAATAGAGGCGGGGCCTTATCGGTGGTGTATTGGTAGTTTTCAGTAGCACATAAAGTTGTTCTGTATCCAAGTATGTAAGTTTTGTAGTTATCGCTTTCATTTTGCCCCCTGTATATGCACAGTTCATAGACTGTGGAAGTTCCACGTTCTCTGTGTTAAAGTGTCATAAACCACCCGAGAGGCGTCATGAAAGAACGCATTCTGCGAACAGCAAACACTGTTGTGCACCGTTCAGCCAAATTTCGTAGTCGTGCGAGTCACGCAGAGTTTGAGTGGAGCGCGCAGTTGCCACTTTCCGAAGCGCCCTCTCTTCATGCAGAGTCTCGCTCCTCAATCGCTTTGGAGCTGCCGGCGTCTGCTTTCTGACGACAGTGAACATATTAATTTGATTGGTTTATGACTGACATAAATATTGAGTGGCGTTTAGATCCGTTTCCATTCTTGCCACGAGGGGTCGCTAGGTGCCAGAACCGCGCTCTATAGTGTGCTAAAGTGCACTGTAGTAACAACTGCGCACAAATGAGTGACCGTGGGCGAGAGCGGGGCTCGAGACGGGCTGAAGGAACCTCTTTCTCCGCGCCATCCCTCGCTCTGTAGCTTCCAGCGGGCTCTTGAGGACGAGAGAAGAGAGAACATGATTAGAGCTTATGACCAATTCCTGTACCTTCGCTCATTCTTGAAGGATTGGAAAAATTTTGCTGGCAATTGATTCGTGAGGCCGTCAACTACGATAATGAGCTCATTCGACGATTAGTTGAAAATTTCGCGCAGCTTACACTTAGTCGCACAAGGCTGGGTCACAGAAGAGCTAGGTGGGCGAATTACTAAGTCGCGGCTTGGATAGACATGTATCGTCTCACCTCTCGCTTACCCCCCTGCTTGCTATACTATACTAAACATGGATTTGCATGCTCTGTATTTCTATCTTTTGTGTATGTGTGTCTTTCTATCGCTTTTTGTCTATGTCTATTTGTTTTTCTATGTTTCAATATTTTTCCGTCTTTCTTCCCATTCTTTCTGTCGTTTGTCTCGTTCTCTTTATTTCTATCTCTTTCTTTGTCTCTCTCTCTTTTCTCGTTCGCTCGCCATCTTAATTGAGGGTGACTTAAATGAGCCCTCGGGTTAAAACCAATGATACGCACCGGAGCCGCACGTTTCAGCTTTTCTTGTTAACCATCGCTTCTCTATCGCATTCGGTTGGGAGTTGCTTTCACGAAAGCATATACAACGTTAATCGGAGTGACTGACAGTGCGGCATGCGATGTTTGCGGCACCGACGAAAATATCGAACACCTGCTGTGCCACTGTCCTCATTTTGCCTCAGAGAGACAAGTACTTGCCAACGCATTGCGGCGACTGGATGATCGGCCACTTTCTGTGCAGGTGCTATTACAGCACCGTCCACATCTCTCGACAACCCAGAAGGCAGTGAAAGCCCTCTTGTGCTTTTTTGGAGGACGACGGGCTTGTGTGAACGCCTATAACTTGCGGTGCAGTTCCACACGTTGTACTGAATTTCACTGCCTCTCTCTCTTTTCATTCTCTTCCCTCCTCTCTCTCATCTTTCTATTCCCCCTTCCCTAATCCCCCAGTGTAGGGTAGCCAACCGGAAGTCTTTCTGGTTAACCTCCCTGCCTTCTCCCTTTCTGTTTGCTTCCTCCTCCCATCTCTACAGACTGCTTGGACGTGCATTCGAAAGGGTGCCTTTTCATGATAATGATCCGTCTACGACACACCTCAAACATCGACCATAACAACTCTGCTGTAAAAGTGGTTGATGACCTCATGCCTTTGTCTATATGATATCTCTTCGTATGTGTGTTGGTGTAATAAGCGAAATGACGTGACACTTTTTTAGATGGAAGCACTTATTTCGATATTTGGTTGAAGAGTTCGTGTTGTGTGTGTCTGTTTGTCATTAATGAGAACTAACAGACAATGATGCCAAGAAAGCATAGGGGACGTTATTAGAAGTAATTGTAATGTAAATATGTGTAATGTAAATGACAACTACTTCTAGTAACGTCCCCTATACTTTCTTGGCATCATTGTCTGTTAGTTCTCATTAAAATTGTGTTAACAAAGCAGACGAGCCCTTAAATTTACACGTTTGTCATTAGGTATTTCAGTATTTTTTTAAAAGGCGCTTCATCACACAGTGCTGGTTATGTCTTGTGGTTGTGTGGACAAAGTGTTTTTCTAGATGCAGTTGGAGCTTTTCTTGCCTGTGTTCCCCAATTTTATTAAAATGAAGAGAAATTGGCGTTCAAGCTCAAGTTCCCTGAGAGATTCTGTGGTGACATCGTTGTGTGGTGAAAGCAAATTTTTTTATGTTATCCTTACCTAGTCTATATGGTTTACATTTTGTCGTAAACATGAACAGTGTCATGCCGACCATCATGACTAGATTTTTAATCAACGGTCATAGAAGACCAAGACGACGCCACCTTGTCGCTGCCACGAGGCACATAGCCGACTGACGCATGGTGTAAATTCAATCTTTGCAGAAAACCCGTCGATTGCACGATGCTGTCCGCAGATGTGCTCCCGCTCACGATTCCTCTCTGCCGTCTTCTTATTCTTCATTTCATCTCCCCAGTACATAGCAGGCAACCACACGCTTGGTTAAAACCCCGCCTTTCTCTCTCTCTCTGCCTCTCTCTCTTTACTGCGCTTTTTTGCCCATGATAATTCCATGAGCCACGGTGCCCTGCCATAGCTTTCGAAAGCGTGCTCACAGGCCAGAATATCCAGGCATGCAGATGTATTGAGGCGCTGAAACAACGTGCTCGAGAAAGAGCCGAGTGATGCGCTTATAGCCTACATCGCCTCCTCCGCAAACAGCGGGTACAAATAAAACAAGAAAACGAGCGTGTGCGAACAAGCGTAAGCAAAGCAAATAAAAAAAATACGACAGAAAGTGGTAAACTCGCAGATATCTAATTTCAAACTGGAAGCTGGCCCCGACGCTTTTACGTGCGTGCCTCCTATCCGTAGGCACGATCGCGTAGGACAGACACATCGGGGGGCTGCCAGCACGAAAGCGTGCTTCGAGATACGCACGTTACGGAGACGAAATAAGAAGGCAAAACCGACTGCGCCGGAAGGAATGTGAGGTAACTGCCTGCGGAAGACGACGTCCGAAACGTGCCAGCGCTGAGAAAAACAAAGAAAAGTGCCCGCCAGGCAATTCATGGCAGCTGTCCGCGACGCCATCATCCAACTCTCATTCCTTATTTCTCCTTTTGCCGCCGTTGGTTCCACACCGGGTGAGTCCAAGAGCTTGGACCTAGAAGCAGAGGCGTCGGCTTAGCGTACACTGGCCATCGTCCCGCAAATAGCAGCACTTGGTGTCTTTTTTCTTTCTTTTTCTGTCGTCGTGTCCCGCTAGGGGAGCGTCCATCGTGGCAGCTGACGCCTGTGTTTTTCGATTTCCATTTAGTTCCTTCGTTCGTGCTTTCGAGTCCAGTGACTTTTCCTCAGATCAGTTTCTCACTCATCTAATGATACATTTTACTTAAGATGACGTAATCTGCTCTTTCTTGTTTTCAATATTGCGCTGTGCATCTGCTGCTTAAACGTTTTTAGCCCATCACTTACCAGGACGGTGCGAAAAGCTTTCCTTCTTTGGTGT
>JALIZH010017706.1:0-69048 GCA_030522465.1 Rhipicephalus appendiculatus
TATTCACTGCCAGTGACAATATTTTTTTAGAGCTCGAGGAGGAGCAGAAATAAAGGCCTAAATTGATGACAAGCGCGAGATTGCTCAATTGCCTTCTGGAATTTAGAATTTTGAATAAGAAGCTTTAATTTAAACAACGCTCCTTACGTTTCTAGCGCACATAATAAAAGATGACCAAAATAATGTTTTCATTATGTACTACATGGTATACAGCTCGTCTTCGCCTCTTTGCTAACTGTTCGTGAAAGTGTAATAAAACGAATTATATTCATATATGCGACCATCCGCCGCGGTGTTGTAGTGGTTGCGGTGCTCTGGTTCCGACCTGAAAGTTGCATGTTCGATCCCGGCGGTGGCGGTCGCATTTCGATGGAGGCGAAATGCTATATGTGCGATGACAGTGCACGCTAAAGAACACCAGATGATCGTAATTTTCGGAGTCCTCCACAATGGCGTCCCTCATAATCATATCGTGGTTTTGTGATGTAAAACCCCCAATAATATTTGGATGTACACGACCGCAAAACCCGCCGGTTTGTTGCACTGTCTATGCGGTCTGCACAACGGCATCAGGTGTTGGTTTGAGACCCGGCTATTTCGGCCGGTTTCATTTAGAAGCAGGAACGCGTACTAGCGAGATTGAAGTTAGCGCTCGTCTGGTTTCCTTGATGCTACTTGCGTCATTGTTTCTTTGCGGGTACTTAGATTTTTACATAGTAATGTTTCTTAAAAGGTCCCTCGCTAGGACCCAATTAATACTTTTATGACGCGCTTATCGGTGAGTCTTTAAAGCAGGGGTCTCAAACTCACTTCCATCAGCGGGCCGCATTCACGCAGTTTAGTCCCGCAAGGGCCGGGGCAGAGGAAGATGGTAAAGCAGTGGAAAACTGTCAGAGCAAGCGTGGCCATTTGAAAAAAAAAAAGCGTTTCAATATCTCATATACAGGTCGTTTCTGAACATGTCGATACCTATCTCCAAAAATGACTAAAATCTATATATACCCCATAAAATGTACGGGGGGTATGACCGTCACTGTAGCTCAGTTGGTAGAGCATCGGACGCGTTATCGAAGGTCGCAGGTTCGGTCCCTGCCAGCGGCAAGTTATCTTTTTGTCCTGTTTTATTTGTTCATATTTACATTACAATTACTACTATTAACATCTTCTGTACTTTCCATGGGATCAATGTCTCGAAGTTCTGATTAATATTGTGTCTAACAAAGCAAATCGAGCCCTTAAATTTACACTTCTTTCATGAGTTTCGCTATGGTAATTTTAAGCTGTTTGGATGAAGACAAATTGCAGAAATTAGGGTCTCATTAGCTCTTCTTGCAATATCCCTATTATGATTCGCACGAAAGTATAACCTGGTGTTATCTACATGGATTGTAAAGTTAGCCTTGTTATCACTGTTTGCGATCTTGTCAATGAACATTATAATCAGAAAATTGAGTCATTCTACTCTGTGAAGTTGTGCGACAAACGTAGCTGTGTGGTACGGCACCGCGATATCGCTGCACGGGATGCCATCACCATCACGGACAAGGAAGCATCGCGCCATCGTTTTAAGTCCCCCCTCCTTCCCTTATGCCGAAGAAAGACTCGCCCAAACCTCGCTTTGTCCCCGGCCGAAACGATCGGCAGCGTCGCCACCGTCTTCTAGTCGATTGCGCTCGGCGTCTCGGGCGCGTTCTTTCTCGCTGCTCTCGGCGTCTCTCCTCGTAAGCTCCTTGTTCCTCGGGCGTACCACTGCCGCTAAATGAAGGTGACAATGTCGGATTCAGAATGACCCCCCGCAGACGCACGTGTGATTCACTGCGACAGTAGAGGTACGCGACAAACACGCGTCCAGTTGCATGGCACGCCTACGTGGCACCTGGTCCCTCTTTCGTCAGCGCCCTTCGCACCTCACCCAGCACTCTCCCCTTGTACTCAGATTCAATTTTGTCGAAGATTCAATTTTTTGTACACACTCTCTAAACGCACGCACGATTTGGCCAGAAGCCAGCGTATAACAGCTCCGCGAAAAATTCCAATATGCTTACCCAGTGCGCACCACATTTCACATGTTTTCAATCTGGGCAGTTCGGCGTTGTAAATTAAAAGAGAACGAAGCTTGTACTATGCCTCTAATATGTTCAGTTCTCATATTTCAAAGAAAACATGTGGTTTACAAAGCAAAGTACTTGTGAGAAGCCCTATTAATAAGACGACTGCTTTATCTTTTTTTTTTACTGTAAGATTTATCTAATTTAAGGCCTTGGTGGGGAACAGGAGCAAGTTCATTCGAGTCGTTTTAATGGAAACCACATTGAGCGCGCTGTATAAGAATATGGATGACGACGAATATACATACTAGGTGTCGCTTTTTGCTCTCCTACTTTTGACAGAAGGGGAAATGGAAAAGTGGGCAAATGTCTCCTTGCTGCTCCCTCTCCTGCCCATCCAAGTAAATAAGCGTATGTGAATGATGTAAGTTTAAATTTTATTTCGATATATGTGGGTGATTATAACATTAACCTACCCCGCTTTGCTTCCGCATCGGTCGCTAGCTGCTTATGATTGGTCGAATTTTTGTGTGTCATGCCCACAGCACCTGCTCATAACGCAAAGCAACTAATGGAGCGAAAATGACCCATTGTCTAATAGCGACTTATGCATAACTACGTATAACGTTAGCGAATAAATTATTTCAATACTGCAAATTTTTGTCCATTGGTTTCTCGCCATTGGCGAAAATTCGCAATTGCTTTAATATTGCCTGCTTCTCACGCGACATCCCAAATGTGCGAAAACTAGCCGCTGATAACCGAACGGTGTCTCATTCTGAGCGGGATTCACGATGTCAGCGTGCCGGTCACTTTTCCAGCGGCTACTGGCGAGATGGATTGATATGCTATAATAAATACATTCAGTTGTAGTGTAATGATCTACCATTCGTCCAAGTATACAACTATCTGTGAATGCTTCTTTGCCGAGAGAAAGCGAAATAAACATTATTCGGAACAGGTGACAGCCTTCGCAGGTGGGGGCAGTTTTGTTAGGTCAGAAAACTGCGGACGATGACCATCTTCCAGGCGCGTTCGAGTGGGGGCGCAAGCTTGAAGGCCGGGCTTTCCCACAGTGTTCGAGTCGACTGCTTTCTTCGTCGCCCTGTTGAAAGCTGCCACGATCGCCGCAAGCTACCATATTATATAAGCAAGGCGAAACATGCTAATTGGTGACAAAAGCAAAAACCTACTTTAGCTATCCCTGCTCTTCCCAACGAAAGTACTCAATACTTCTACACACTCATCGACTCAAGAATATAGAACAGAAGCGATGCTATTCGATTCGAATAGCATCGCAGCAAACGAATTTCTTGAAACAGGAAGCTGGTGTGATCAGTCCATGAAATGTTTATACGCTCCCGCCCATATTTTCGTCGCCAGTGATGTAAATATCAAGTCAGGGTAGAACCTGATGAAATCGGGACAGAATGCTCAAACGTAATGATACCCTGTTTAGCGCTAACCTCCTTTGCAATGCTGGAGTGCAAGGCGCGAAAGCGTAGCGAACGCGGTTCGCACCGGAGAAAGCCTGCAGTGCGTCTTCGTAAGATAGGCACGACAATTTTCGCAGCAGAAGTGTAGGATAGATGTAGCATGAAATTTCATGGACATATTTAGGTGATTGCTGTATTGAATAAAACACTCGGTCTCGCACCCTTGGTAGATATGCTCATGTATAATGCCCTGCCAACATGAGATCAGAAAACGTGTCGCCAATTGACGCAGCTGTTTTGTGCTTATCTCAGCTTATTCATTACTGCATTATTGACAATAAAAAGATTACAGTTATACTTGTCAATATAAAAATCCGTTTGCTACTGGTGTCCCTAGTATATTATTGAATGAATTAGAATGTTACGGCTGTCGTGGAACGTGCGTCCATTTCTTCAAAAGTTACCCATTACAAAGGGAACAGGCAGAAATAGCTTATACCCAGACTGAGTTTTACGAAGTAACTACAGCTGTACCCCAAGGCTCTGCCCTTGGACCATTATCTTTCCCACTAAATACTAACCACTTTTTTCCGTTCGGTAAAGAAAAAAGAAACATGACTGATCCCTCCATCATTGGATTCGGTATAACGCGAAAGTAAAATGTGTCCTTACAGAAGTATTTGAATGTTTACGGTACATTGATGTAAGAGAGCTTGCACAATGTTTATTGGTATTTGGCACCTATAGCACCGTTTTACGTGGATGCACCCGCGTTGACGCTTGGTGGTACATCTATATATCGACGACTAACGTCCGTGATCAATCGTTAAACAAACCCATGTGGTAGCTGTAGCAGCTAGCGGTGAGAGCGTAACAGAAAAGCGGTGTGACAGCCACAAGAGCGTCGTTGATTGAATGTAGAACCTGGGATAGCGGCACGTTAAAGAGTTATTGAACGCCACGGCTGGACTAAAGGCAAACGAAACGGACGTCGTGTGCCCCCTGTAGCCAGGCCACGATTTTACTCCAGACAGGGATTTTTCCAAACCCGTATTCTAAAGCAAGTCGCACCCAGAAGTTTTCCGGTCACAGTGCAAATTTCTTGATTAGGCATACCGTTTCAGGCAGCACAAGAGCCGCACAAATACACCTTTTCTATGCATAGCTGCAGAGGCAAAAATATTCATATCTCCATACACATTTAGCTTAAGAAACCAACTTTGAAAATCAGTTATCTGCGTTTGTCTGTTTATTGACTGGATACTTTATATGTAAACGATAAAGGCGCTTAGAAGCATTTTAGTATCGTACAATACCATAAAACCAGTTATTTTTTGCACGATAACTTTGGTGGGGGGATAGAAAGAAAAAAAAACAAGAACCGAAACTAAATGAGCTTCATTTCGTCGTATGCCATCTGGCGAAAGGCTTCCAGACTAAGCGAAAAAAAAAAGGACACCGCAGCCGGAATAGAACTTGCGGTTGTGTTATCAGTGATTTCGATCTCTCGTCGTTCAACGCGCTCGGCTATCGCTTCGAAGCGGTTCTTGCGGACGAAAACCCAGTTTATATATCTACCACAATGAATTTCGCGACCTTGTTATGAAAACTGCGGTTTTGGAACAACTTTTTCGCCATTTGAAGAGTTGCTGCTGCAACCAGGTGATAGCTGACTCATTGAAGTTGATAAATCCCCGGGAATATACCAATCGATGCGACCGTCTCGTTGCAAATCGAATTTTAGTGGCCAGAAAACCATCCTAAATTTGACCGTTTCCATAGACTCCCATACTTAAAAGCTTTGCCCGCAATTTGGAACGGGTTTTTGGACCAAAATAATGTTGCCGCTTCCATGAGATGTCGGGATAGTTGCGTAGAGCCTACTTCCTCGGGAATTTAGTGAAAGATGGCTTCTATCATTAGTTATTCGCGAAAAATGACGCTCTCCCCATAGAAAACGCGCATGTTTCCAAGGGCGACCGCTGGAGGCGCTGTTCGGTGATGTCCCTAATTCCTGGACATGAATATCACGTGCACATCTGGCAATAGGTAGTACACGAGATGCGATCATACGAGCGCACAGGCATTCGTAACAATGGGCGCCACGTTGAGGTTTAGGCAGCGAAGTTATACGTTTGGAAGCCGAGGATAAAACAGCATTAGAAACACAAAAATCCTTATAGTATATCACTTCCTTTTTTCTGAACTCTATCTTCAATAATAGGGGGGGGGGGGGGGGGGGGAGTAAGAGGCTTGTTATCAATAGTTCACACAAAGTTTTAAGGGCTATTTCCGAAATTCCATGACGACGTGTGTGATGCGGATTGAGGATCTCAATGTTTTGGTTGAACATGGTTATCGTTATTACAAGCAAAAAAAAGCGTCACTGCGTGGGCGTACTGTCGAGCTTAACCTTCTCAGAATTATAATAGGATGGAACTGCCGTCAAACAACAAGAAAATACGATATTTCATTAAGCTCGAAGAAGTATTTTTTATCTTCAGGATAACTTTTAGTGTGCTGATGCGGCGTGTAAGCGAGCATTGTCGTACGACGGTCCAACTTCTTACCGGCTCACAAGGCATGTGAGTTCGGATTCGCTACTACATACTTTCGGTAGAGCAGCTAACACTGCTGCGGGGTTACCGTTGGTGGCTACGTTGCGCCATATTGGCGACTTTACGATCCTGTCTGGCGATGAAAATTTCAGTTTCGCGCCATGACTACTTGCTGGCTACTCGAAGCTTCTAGTAGAACTTTTTGTTGGGCTAGCTGGTACATGTTTAACGGAAGGAATAAGGCTAAAACGTGACGAACAAGGAAGTGACATGGAGGAACAAGAAGTGACATGGCATTCGTCCATGTCACTTCTTGCGTTTTTCTCGTTTGCGCCTTATTCCTTCCGTTAATCGAAGCTTTTATTTTGGCACATTCACTAGCTATTTTTTTTCTCATTATTTGGAGATAAACTAGCAAGATAATCTAAAGAATCACCATTCTTTGCCTCTTTTTCGGTCGTGTTGACCTGTGTTGACGTCTTACCTAAGCCAGCCGGCTGGTGTGCGTCGGGGCATCCTACGGGCTTAACTTCTGTAGAGACGGAGTGACGAGCGCTTGTAAGAAACGCGTAGTTACGGCACATTGCTGACGCCACATCTTAATGATGAAGCACTGCGTGTGAAAGAGATTTATGGCACACAATAAACCTGGATGGTTCATCTTCGGTCAGATTTTGCTACTGAAAGCTGGACTTTTACTGTGACAAATCTGCACCGCTTTCGGTCTACGGGATTAAAGGGACAACAGCTTCCCCGTTTATTGTCTCTACTGAGTTGGTGGTCCATGTTTACTTTGGCAAGGATTATGCCTCTTCTACCACATTTCTGCGCAATAAGTTAGAACTAGCAAAATACATAAGGCCATGCACTTGCGCTTAGGTGACAGTGGCAAGTAGCCGGTCGTGAGCTGAGAATGTCCACCGTATGCACATCAGCCCATCCTTAAATTTTATTGAATTTCCTCTACATTGGTAGGCTCCCGTCTTAGTATTTGACGTAGGTGTACATACCGTTCAACGGATTCAAGGCTCCGGCTGCGTATAACGAATTCTCGCTCTCTCCCCGCTAGACAGCGTAGCATTATCTTTGTATTCTAAATAGTGTACTCGTGATTGTACGTGTCTTTTTTTTATTCTTCTCGAAATCACGATCTCGCATCGGGACGATGCTCCTGGAAAGGGGGGGTAATGCCACTAGTATAAGATCGGCTGCTATTGTTGCTATTGTTGCTGGGAGGCTTGTATGTGCTTCTGTTGAAAAGATGACGAGGACGAGATCGTGAAAAAGACGACGAGGTCGTATTGGGTGCGATCGGACTAGCCTGACGTTCTGCTGTACTGTTAGTTACAGGTTTCTGTTGTGGAGTAACATGACAATATTCATATTCAACCCAGTTTTGATGCATTCGTGGTTTCGGCTTTGGATCATGTTATATAACTCATCACCATCGTTGCTGATAAATGCGGTGTCATCTGCAAACCGCAAACTACTGAGATATATTTGTTAATCTGTTTTTCTGTTTCCCCAATACCTTCCTTGCGCTCGTCGCTTTCTTCCTAGCGTGCGACCCCTCGGAGAAAAAGAACTACACTGCCTGGAAAAGCGTTCGGTTATGCAACCAATTCAGTCGTGTGGACAGCCACACCATGTTTTTATGCCAAGGGGCTTGTATTTGAGCAGGTGACGTGTTGATGCCAAGAAGGGCTGTCTAGCTTATCTAGCAAGTGTTAGGTTTCATTAACAGTGACATTCACGTTTGCAACCCATTGAGCTGGTCCGACGAGCACATCTCATGTCCTTGTGCCCGCCTTGCGTAAGGAAACAGTGATTCCACTAATTGTTAGCTCCTAGGCGCTAAGGAACATTACTGGTGTCAATGGCACGCATAAGAAGCAGGAATTATAAATTAGTTTAAAACCACAGGCCATGTGGATTGACGTTATAGCGTTAGTGAAGGCGACTTTTCCCAAATTAATCATGCTGCCCTTAGACATATACGATATCTCAAAGGCGCAAATCATCTGCTACATCGTGACATATGTCAACTGCGGAGCCGACTAGAACTTTCAGAAGTGCTCGACACGTGCGAAAACTTTTTGTATAAGGGAAGAGGGGAGGAGTGTCACGCTGCCCGAAAGAGAGAGAGATAGAGAAAGAAAGGGTTACTGGAAGGCAGGGAAGTTAATCCGAAGAATATTGTCTGGTTTGCTACCCCGCACTGGTGAAATGGTAAGGGGAGACAGAAAGGTATCGATGGAAAGTAGCGCACCTTACAAAAACTAACTAAAGGGCCAAAAAGAGAAGCGCGTATTATGTGTAAAATTTCGTTTGCTTTGCGTTTAATTACATCATCATATATTGTCATAAGCGTGCGCAGGGTTCCCCTTCAGGGGGGGGGGGGGGGGCGAAGGTTCGTCGCAGCGCCCCCCCCCCTCCCTATCATGTCAATATATGGGGCTGGCTTTGCGCCCCCCCCCCCCCCCGTGCGCACGCCTATGTATATTGTGATGCCATCTTCGGAGTCCCTTGTCATCAGGGCTGACCACACAAGAGTAAACTGATGTGGCACATCTGAAGGAGCTTTTTTTTCCCTTTGACGGGGTGGTGATGTCCAAACTAGGCATCGCGAAGTACTCATATGACGACAACAGTCACCGTTGTCATTCTGTCTCGACGACGCTTAAATGTTATCTGGTAGGATCTGGATTTGAGCTTGTAGGTGAAGATTCACATTTCAAGAAAATACTACGGGAGGACTATAATACAAAAAATGCGACGAACAGGGGTAAGCGATGGCAAGGCGAAAGGCACTTTCAAGCATTAAACTGGTGTTTTAGATAGACACTGTTAACAGCATACTTTCTTGCATCAAGCCTTTAACTATGTGAGCCTTTAATTTTTCTTTAAAATGAGAAATAAATGGTCAGCCAATAAAAATGAGAGAAAAACAATTCACTAATTTAATTTATATTAAATTAAGACAATGGTGCATTTTCAGTTTTGGAGTATTTACTGGCGTATCGCATTCCTGAATTACGATTACTTACTTATGTCCAATCTCCTCATTTCACTTTTTTTATCAGTTCTGGTGCTTTACTCCTGCGTCTTATTTCTGCTTTCTTTTTTGTGTGTTTAGTTCGGCCAGAGATTGTCTTGAAGCAGATTTTTTTTTTGGGGTTAGCTGGTGCTTATAAGCGGAAGGAATATGGTGCCAACGAGACAAATACAAGAAATCACAGGGAGAAGCGCATTCTAACAACTTATCATTTATTGAAAGAAAGCACGTATTCAAATAGGCTCAACCTCGCGCAGCGCTTATCATATGGGTTGATATTCGCATGGTGTATTGAAAAAATGAAAACAATTGTACATCATGACGTAACTAGACGGAGGGGTGGCTTTGTGATCTATGACACGCGGTCTATGTTGCCAAAGTAACATGAAAATCATATACTTATAAAGATGAACGAATATTCGCTTCCCGGCTGAATGGCTATTTGGAAAAGCACAACATTCTTTCTCAGGACCAATTCGGTTGCAGAAATGGCCTGTCTACTCAAACTACAGCCTCAACATCGGCAGATATAATTCGTAAGTCAATAGACAATGGCTATGTAGTGGCAGGACTGTTCATAGATTTGCAAAAACCTTAGTTTCGCTAAATCATGCTATATTACTCGAAGAATTACTTCGCTGCGGTATTAAGGGTATACCTCTGACGTTAATTCGTAGTTACTTGGAAGACCGGCAAAAAATTGTTCAACATGGAGATTCTCAGTCCAACAGCACCCTTATTAACCTTGGCATTCCCCAGGGGTCCATACTTGAACCCTTATTTTTTTCTACTGTATATAGATGACTTGCCTTCACAACTTCTGTGTGCAACCCCTGTGCTCTATGCAGGCGATATTAATAGCTCATCGTGAGGAATGTAACCTAATCAATAAGCTTAAATGTGAATTAGAAATATACAATGGTGCAATTTGAACGCTCTTCACTTCAACCCAACGAAGACAGTTTTTATTTTATTTCACTCTGAAAAATACTAAACGACTATTCATTCTGAAGTCATTTACAATAACCATCCAATAAAACAATCTAGCGAGACAAAGTTTTTTGGCGTTCTTATCGAAAAACACTTAAAATGTCGCCTTCATGTGCACTCTGTAGTTGCCTAAAACATATGGCTTGCATGCGCTTTCAAAAATGTCGTAACTACTTCACTCCCAACATACATATCAACATTTGCTACGCATTTGTTCACTGTCATATTAGTTACTGCATAGGGATCTGGGGTTGCACATACAAAACTCACCTGTCACCAGTGTTCACACTTCAAAAAAGAGCTCTCCGCATTATATGACCCAACCAATACACACATTAAGAGTAAAGGTTTATTTAAAAGCCTGAACATGCCTCAATATTTACGATCTGGTGATGTACAAGATCGCCTCAATCATGCATCAAATAATCAATAAAAGACCCATCTTGACAACAGTCTCGTTTAACCGATCAGCTCGCACTGCTGTGAATGTATCGCGTCGTTGTTTTATCCTGCCTAAGGTAACTACTAATTACGGTCCCTCTACATTAAACTTCAAAGGTACATCTCTTTGGAATAAGCTTGATTGTAACCTAACCAGTATAACAACGTTGAATACATGTCTAAAAAGCTAAAGCACTCCCATTTATGACCATGTAGAGCACACTTGCTCGCAGTTTCCTTTTTTAACACGAAAGTGTTTTATGCCTGGGTTCCACCACGGCGCCTCTGATTTCTTTGCGTCACGGATATGACGTTGTAAAATATAAACGAACACATTGAGATCAAAGAAAAAAACTAGAAGACAAAAAAGCCGGCAGATCCCACGCACTGTGGGAATTGATGTAATGCGAAGGAGCCTGGAAGGAGCAAATCATGCTTTACATAATTTGCATGTCATGTTTGACATGTTAGGACCTGTCATTTATGTTCGCCATACAGTCACGTCGCGCAATACCAATTTTGGTGTATATCAAGCTAGCGAACTGGACGCAAGCGCACCATGAGCGTGGCATGTAAATGGCGTTGTAGATGACACGCATGTCAAGATTTTCATGTTACCAACTGCCACTTATGTTCGCTATACAGTCATGTCACTCAATACCAAATTTGGTTGTATATCAAGCTAAATAAACGGCCGCGAGCGCGCCATGAGCGTGGAATGTAAGTCATGTCGCTCATGACATGTCATGATTTCCATATTACCACTTGTCATTTATGTTCGTCATAGTCATGTCACTCAATACCAAATTCGGTGTATCTCAAGCTAACGAAATGGCCGCGAGCACGCCATGAGCATGGCATGTAAATCATATTTTTCATGACAAGTTAGTCATGATTTTCATGATATGACCAGCCATTTATGTTCGTCAACAGTCATGTCATGACATACCAAATTTGGTATAAATCCCGCATTAACGATACGGCCAGGAGAGTACAATGTCGTAGGCGGCTACATAGATAGATAGCTAGATAGATAGATAGATAGATAGATAGATAGATAGATAGATAGATAGATAGATAGATAGATAGATAGATACGCTCAAAGTCGCCGAAGTTCACTGAGAAATGCTTCGCATTTAAAATGTCCGTCACCGGGCGTCGATCTTACGATCTCTCGCTCCGCAGCGCGCGGCGCGAAACCACTAAGCCACTAAAGCATACGTTCCTCAGCCTGCTAACGGCAAGCTATTTATATACACCATATACCGTTGGCGGTCTTCGGAGCTCGTCGACTTCAGCGCATTTTTGTCATGAGCGAGATGGCGTGAAGGTCGCACGGAGTGCGCGCTCTAAAGGTCGTCGCGCCTCTCGCTACGATGGGCGCACGCCTCCACGGGGCGTTGTCGCTCCTGCGCGCTCACGCTTATCTTGTGATCGGAGCATTGGGGCGCTTTTTACGCCTTGTGCTTCCATCGCAAGTTTGCTTTGAAGTTACAGTGGTTTTTAAAAGGGCACGAAGGTCACTTCGCTCGCCGCAGCGGCCGCGTTTGCGAAAGGAGCGCGCTGCTCATACACGAAGTAACGAATGTGACAGTTGTTCGCGCTCGTCCTGTGTATACTTGTGCGGTCGTTTCGTGCGTCTTTCTTTGTGTTAGCGCAGCACGCTTTAGGTGTCGAGCTGTGACAGTACGCGCTCTTCCTGTGTATGCTCAATCCATGCGTTCTTTCTGCTTGAGGTGCGCGCAGCAAGTTTCGAGCTGCTTCCCGTTCTTCGCGTGATATTACAATTTCTTGCTGTAGCATTCATTCCTTCGACCTTGTGGCGAAAGAATGGACAACTCTTGTGTTATACCGATTCCTCTGACAGAGGGATCTGCCATGTTTTTTTTCTCTTTTCTTCCCTCCTAAGGTGCGTTTTAGAATTAAGTATTGCTGGAAAAATTTGTAATTTGTCTGACATTTTCTTTTGTGCTGTAATTGTTTGTTCTACTTAATTCATACACTTGTGTTTTATCTTATTACAATGTGTATATTGACAGCTGCTATAGATGTTTTTTTTTCTAGAGATAACTTCTGTAGGGACCCTTTAACAAACTTGTTGGGTCCCGAAAGTGCGCTTTTGTAATCAATACATGTCTTATGTTAAATAAACCTTGAAATTTAAAACTTTCAAGCAAGACCGACAAAGAGCTAAAAACTATGCACCCCATTAAAAAAATATAATTTCTCCTAATCCTCGGGCATGGGGGGTTGGTATTCATCCTAGTGCGCAAAGTGTTTCTCAGCTAAGCGCTTATTAAAAGGACATTTCCCAAATGCTACAACATTTTTGAAGGTTCTCTGGCGCAGTTAGGAGCCCTTCTTCTGATAAAGAAGGCTTGTTTAAGCTCACGTGCAACGTCATCTCGACTCTTCTCCAGAACCAAACTTTCTCTAAAACGAGGCGTGCACCCTCAGGCTTCACAATGAATCGCCAAGTCAAGTTAGACCTGGTCCCTTTGTCAAGAGAACGTTCATGTCATGCTGTTTGAGACGTTAATTCAAAAATCGCCACGTTTGTCCTATGTAAAACGTATTTCATGTAAGCGAGATCTGATCAACTACGTTTTCTTTGCACATGAGAAAACTGTGATGCCATCCTCTTTATGTACCGGTATGACACACATAAAATTACTCATCAAATACGACTCTACGTGTTTTACAGGCAGTCTTGGGGATTGCTTCTTGCAACGTATCAGAGCATTAAGGCCTTCCGAGCTCATTTCCAAGTCATCTTGCTTCACGGACGACGGACCGAAGCTCCGGTTTGGTCCTCTTGGTGGCCTGGGCAAACTTGGGACCAAGGCCAAGCGCATCACAAACACTGCCAGGCAGTTCAAAACCTTCGGGGACGTGGACGTCACAGACGACTGTAAAAGTGTAAGATACTTAGACATATCTATCTTGTAGGAGTCATGCAGCAACTGGTACAAGAACTTCAGGCATGCCTGTGTCCCCTTCGTAATTAGTGTATCAATGCCAGAAGCAGCCAGAAGGTTAGTGGGAGAGTGAACGTTTTAACCTGTTACGCACATATCTTTTGGCATCGCGCTGTGCTGCCTCTAATTTACCAATACTAGTTAGTGAATCAGGAAAGTAAGCTATGTTGGCATATTGTAATACTGACCTTACGAATATTGTGTACGTGAAGAGTTTTGCTGGTGCAGGTGCAATGCTCAGAGGTCTCTTCAGGTACAGAAAGAGAGAGAGGAACACTGATTGTTGGCGGGCCAGTTGGTACATACTGTGCGTGGAACAGCGCGCCTAGACGGGACATAAAGCTACAAGAAACGCACAGCGCTGTGTATGTGTGCTTCTTGTAGCTTTCTGTCCCGTCTCGGCGCGCTGTTCCACGCTAAGAGAGAGAGATTCTTCATTGGAAAAAATAATTTTTCCCAGCGTGTATATGCTGCTGGCAGGCTACTCTGTATAGAGATGGGGAATGGGATTGAACGACGGGAATCACAGAATGCTAACGTCACTGCGGCTGCAGTGACGTTAGCAATAAGTGTATCCCATCTGAGGTCGGACGTTAATGTTATGGCTAATTACAGTCGGTTGTCGTGTGTGCATCGTTCTGCCTCTTTGTTTCGTTCAGCTGTAGTATATTGGCCTCGAGGAGTTACGGAGTCGCCCTCTATCGGGCGCGCCTCGATTGCGTGCTAGGCAGGATACCGCCGCGCGCTCCCCATAAGATTTGCTGTCGGCGCTGTACAAAACACCCCGCGGAAGCGCTCCAGGACATTTCTGTGCGTACTTTCAAAACGAAATATGTTCTGTACTGTTAAGATAATAATTTCCGACGAAAAGAAAGCACAACTTAGTTTACAGTCGCTGTCTCTTTGCAGAAAACGGAGCGCCCGCTTCACGCGGTCACCGCGATGAGACCCCTGAGCCGGCTTCTTGCGTGAATTGTATAGTCAGTCGCCGAGTACAAACTATGGGACACATTTCGTTAGAGTAGACGCCTGTATACCTAAATGTAGCATAACAGAAAGAAGCCTCAAGACTGCGATAGCACGGGTTCACGGCGACCGACGGAGCTTTTGCATGTATATGAGCGTCTGCATGTATATATGTTCGTACTCATGGTTTCTGTGGCATCGGGCATTTCATGTCCGTCTCCGCCGGACGATGTATCCGGCGGCGATACAACAGTTTCGCTTTCGCTACGAGCGTGTTTTGGCGCTGTGCCGTGAACTTTAGGCCGCAAAATATGATAATTTATTGCACACAAAAACTATTGTTGCGCGGACGCTATCAGAGTAATTCCAAATTTTTCTTGACAATTTGTGATGTGCCGTCCCTACGATTCAACGTTTTTTTTTTCAGTCAAAATTAATGTATATTTCAATGTAATTTGACATGTTGCCTCGCACTGCATATAGGTCGGTCTTCTAAGCGAGCAATTGCCGCTGCTCCTGCTATTTCAGTGTAATAATAATAATACCTGGGGTTTAACGTCCCAAAACCACGATATGATTATGAGAGACGCCGTAGTGGAGGGCTCCGGAAATTTCGACCATCTGGTGTTCTTTAACGTGCACTGACATCGCACAGTACACGGGCCTCTACCATTTCGCCTCCATCGAAATGCGACCGCCGCGGCCGCGATCGAACCCGCGACCTTTGGGTCAGCAGCCGAGCACCGTAACCGCTACACCACCGTGGCGGACTGTTATTTCTGTGTGTTCGTTTCGTTTGGTGGTCACACAAAGCGTGAGAAAATGCGATGCCTTTTTTATATGTTGCTTAATTATCGTTCCCATTGCATTCCACTGAACTTGCCGCTCTCTAGCATCAACAATTTCATAGACCAAAGCTTCACCACTTCGAGATTGCTGATGGGAAAGAAGTGGTCTACGAGGCCATGTAGTAGCATACAACGCCAAGGAAACGAATGAAAAATACAGTAGCGTTCGCCGCACTTGTTCTGCAAACGTCGATGTGAACAAGGACCTACCTGAACTTGAAATAGCGGTTAAAGAAAGGGAAGTTATTGCAGCAACCTGCAGCTGCAAAGAAGGGTAACAAGGACACGTAAAGAGTGAAATGCGAAATTTTAATGCCCAGCATTATTTGGCGAGTTGCCCAGCAATTAGGGAAGTATGTCGAGTCTAACGCCAACAGCGCGGCATCTTTTCCACATAATTAAATAAGGCTGAAAAAAAAGCATGGGGTTGGATAGGCCCAACTTGAGTTTGAGAGTGGGGCAAGTGAATTTGGGCTTTTTAGCACGTGGCATTTGCGTCATGAGAATGCACGAGACTGAAAGAATGCTATTGCCAACATAAATGCAGCACACATCAGCCGCACCATTTGACTCGCTCGCTATGTACATCCACCAGCAAACGTCGCATATAGGTTATGAAGGCGAAAACCTTCGATGCTTCATCAAAAGGGAAGATTGACCGTCAGCATCCCGCCTCGTCGGCGCCGGCACGAGTAATGCAAAAAAAAAAATCATCACGTGATGACGTCACCATATGTCGTCATCATGACGTCATAGATTGCCCAAATTTGTGAAGACGTCAGTACGTCGCCATGACGCCACATAACGTGATGTCACATGATGACGCGTTCACACGACATGGTCGCTTTACACAGCCTCCGTGATCGGTGGGCCGATCACGGAGGCAGTGCAAAACCTCCTTAGGTGCAAAAAGTTTTTTGCAGCGGTGCGGGGAAAATCAGTGCATTGACTGACACGAAGGAGAAGAAGGTGGCTTTCGCCTTCCGGTCATCTTAGGGGAATGTACGAGGAACCTTGCGAGATTTTAAATCCAACGTATCTAAACAGTCACTCAAGTATCTGCAGCCCATATTGTAGACGCTGAGCACGGGGGGCCGACGATCAAGAGGTCGCAAAGGAACGTTCTGAGATGGTATCGCAGGCTGCAAAAGGCAGCGCCTTTTCCATACTGCGGTAGATAAGCACCGTTAGCCGGCGGTAAGCGCCCGCGGACGATCTTCGCAGTGCGCCCCTTTCTGCTACTCAACATCACAACCCCGACGCAGTAGCGAAAGTCGTCGTCGCGGAAGTGCTTGTTGTACACATGACTCGTATCCGATCGCAGCTTGCCGGTTCTTAGCACCACAACCAACTCTTCACGCAGCTTCTTGTCCCACGGGCACCGGTGCAGGCTTATACCGGACTTCGTTGCGTACGTCCGGCACTACGGCACCGAGCAGTAAGAGCAGCATGTTCATCACTTTCGGAGGCAGCCACTCCTGTTACAATGGGTTCAGTTGGGATCTCCAGTTTACCTTATCCTGTGCGAGCTGATTCCACTTTATCCCCGTGAACTGCCAAATTTCGTCACTCCATATAACTTTCTGCCGTCCCCGACTGCGTTTTCCATCCCTTGGTAACCATTCTGTTGCTCCTACTGTCCACCGGTTGTCTGTTCTACGCATTACGTGACCAGCCAGGTCCATTTTTTTTCGCTTGATGTCAGCTAAGATATCCGCAACTCCTGTCTGTGCTCTTACCCATTCTGCCGTCTTCCGATCTCTCAATGTTATTCCTAGCATTCTACGTTCCATTTCACGCTGTGTGGTCCTCAGCTTCTGCTCTAGTTGTTTTGTTATTCCCCACGTTTGAGCCCCATACTTCAGAACTGGCTGTATGCAGTGGTTGTGTACTTTTAGCTTTAATGATAATTAGCAGAGACAGTTGGGCGAGTTGCTTCATTAAACATGAATTTAATGATAGTGGCAGATTTCCTGACATTACTTGGGAGTGCCTGCCGAATGCACTGCAGCCCATTCGTATTCTTCGGTGTATTTCTTTGTGATTAGGTTACCCGGTGAGTTGTTGTCCTAGGTATACATATTCTTATATACACTCCAATGTATCGTTTTCGATCTTAAATTCTTTCTGTTTGGCCAGGCCATTCAACATTATCATTGTTTTCGCCATATTCATTTTGAGGCCTACCTTAATACTGTCTCGTTTTAATTCCTGAAACATTTTTTTTGCAATTCCTTGCTATTGTTACTGAAGAGCACAATGACGTCTGCAAATCGTAGGTTGTTAAGCCAGTCTCCGTCAACCTTGATTCCTGTTTCCTCCCAGTTTACCTGTTTGAACACTTCCTCCGAGCACGCGGTGAAAAACATTGGCGTTATAGTATCTCTTTGTGTTACTTCTTCGTTGATCGCAATTTTATCGCTTTTCTTGTGAAGACTTAAGGTAGCTGTGGAGTTTTTGTAGATGTCGGCTAAGGTAATGACATAACATTCAAGTATTCCTTGTCGATTTAATGATTTTAAAAGTGCAGCTATCCCTACTGGATCTAATGCCTTTTCGTAGTCTATCAAGGCTAAGTAAAAAGGCTTGTTGTACTCAGCACCTTTCTCCATTACCTGATTTATCACGTGAATGTAGTCTATTATAGTATAGCTTTTCCTGAATCCAGCTTGTTCTTGGGTTGGTTGAAGTCAAGTGTTTCTATTATCCCCTTTGAGATTACTTTACTAAATATTTTGTATATGACTGAAAGTAAGCCGATGGGCCTATAGTTCTTTAAGTCTTTGCTGTCTCCTTTCTTCTCTATTAGTATAATGCTGACATTTTTGCAGCTCGCTGCAAGCATTGCCATCTCGAGGCACTGAGTATAAAGCGTGGCTAGTTTCTTCCAAGTAAATTATCATTCGCCCTTAATTAGATCGACTGTTATTCCGTCATTGCCAGCTGCTTTTCGGCGTGGCATATCCTTTCTAATCTCTTTGGTAGTTACATATATATGGCACTTCCGTATCGTTTCGTCGCTACTTCCATTAGAGGTTGGATGACTTGTTTTCCAAGTATATAGTTCAGAGTAGAATTCATCTGCCACCCGAACTATGTTATTAAAGTTGTTGATAATATTTCCCTGCTTCTCCTTGAGAGCGTGCATTTTGCTTCTTCCCATACAAAGTCCCTTTCTCGCAGTTTTCCCGCTGGTGCCCTTTTTTTAATGCTGTTTATATCGCTTTTACGTTGTATTTCCTTATGTCATGGACTTTCCTCTTGTTTATAAGCTTTGTTAGCTGAGCGAACTCTATTTTGGATATTGAGTTAGTCTCCCTCATCTGTTGCCGTTTGTTTATTAAGCCCTTAGTGCATTGAGGAAGCTTGCCTAGTTCTTGTCTCGACGGTTTACCTCCAACTTCAATGGCTGCTTCAGAGATCAGTCTAGTTACTGTTTCGTTCATCCCTTCGATGTCAATGTTATCCTCTTCTCTTAAGGCTGCGTATTTGTTCTCGATCGTAATCTTAAAATCTTCTGATTTTATTTGTATTATTTCTAGGTTGTGGTGGTCTTTTCATAGTTGAACTTGCTCGAGATCTTCTCAAATTAAGCTCTATTTTCGCCCTTATTAACCTATGGTCATTGCACTTCACCTTGTTTATGACATCAATGTCCTGTATTATGCCTGGATTTCTGTATATTATAAAATCTATTTTGTTTTTGTTTGTCCATTAGGGCTTTTCCATGTCTACTTCTTGTTTTTACGCTTTCGGAAAAAGGTGTTGATTATGCGAAGCCTATTCCACTCTGCGAATTCTACTAACATCTGTTCTCTGCTATTCCTAGAGTCAGTATCATAATTACGAACTGCTTCTTCCAATGATTACGGTGTACTGGGTGCACCCTTGTCTGATTGCTAGTTCGATATCCTCGTATTGCTGTTCTACTTCTCCGTCACCATGACTGGATGTTGAGGCATACACCTGCACTAATTTGAGTTTGTATCGCTCGTTTAGTTTCATAATGAGGCTCGGTACCCTTTCGTTGATACTAGAGAACTAAACAAGTTCAAGAAGGTTACCGCCCTTGATGTCGTTCCTTCCGCTGTCTTCGTGTTTTGTTAGCGGTCACCAGTAGACAAGTAGTCAAGCAGTAGACACCAACTAGGACAGACTCAAGTACTTATGAAATTCTGTCCATCATGCCTGAAGCATCGGAAAAGGTACAGTGGGAATTCGTACACTGATATGTACTGTAAGTACGAATAATTCTAAACATAGCATTCATTCGGAAAGCTATCTACAAAAATCACTGCTACCGAGACGTTTGGCCGGCACGTTTTTAACAGCCAGTGTCGGTATGGCTAGCTTGTGGAGGGTCTCGTGCACGGTCAAGACGACGCGTAGAATAGCAGTTTTGAGAGGGGCGAGAGGGCGGTTGCCCCTCGCCACCGACGATGCCTCTCTCACAACTGTAGCGACAAACGGTGGGGGCGTTTCCCATCAATCGCTGTGCACCTTTGTCTTGTTACCTACAGACTGTGCTAGCGTTGTTATCAGCAGATACCATATGGGCTGTCTATGGGACGCACTTGTGTCATTCTCTCGCAGGAAGAACATCAACTGAAGGAGTGCCGAGGCGCCCAGAAACTCGAAATGGCGCGCAAATGACGCGAAGCCGGTGCGGATCATCCGAGTTCCTCGACGTCGAATAGCTGCAACTCTCTCAAGAAGAGCAGCAGCTCATCTGCCTTGAGCTCCGATGTGAGCCAATACCAATATATCGGTGTCATTCTAGCAGATCATATTTCTTGGACTAAAAATTGGGGGAAACTTAAGCTTCGTCTTTAGGAGTTGAACGCGATAGCGATATTCTGTCCCGAGTGCGTACTTTAAAATCCGAGTTCTAGGGCTGGTCGTCGAAAGTATGGGTGCAAACGGTGAGACAATTCGCAGCATTGACGCCAAAGTATCGAACACGATGCGCCTCATTAGGCGCATCACCAATAAACACAAAGGCATGAAAGAGGCTAGCATCATCCGCCTGATCCAATCATTCGCACTCAGGCACATCACCTACACGGCGGCGTACCACCGATGGTTCACTGCAGAAAAGGCAAAACTCAACCGTCTCATTCGGAGAATTTACAAACAAGCAGTAGGTTGCCTCAAAACGCCAGCACAGAACTCCTCCTTCAGCTGGGTTTACACAATACCCTTGAGGAGCTTATCGAGGCGCAACAAATCTCCCAATTCGAGCGATTGGCCAAGAGTAAGCCAGGCCGCCAGATTCTCCACAATCTCGGAATCTCTTACCACACTCAACACGGAGACAAACACGACATACCACGCACTATCTGTGCTAAGCTCACTGTACCACCCATACCAAGAAACATGCACCCTGAACACAACAAGGGCAGACGTGTCAGTAGAGCCAGAGCCATGTCCAAGAGCTTTGGTCGTAACCACGAGGCGGTCTTTGTTGATGCAGCACGCCATCGGGAACGTCACCGCTTCGTGGCTGCTGTCATAGACCACACACAACAACGCAAAAGCAGCGCATCAATCATCACAAGACACGTAGAAACGGCGGAGGAAGTGGCTATCGCCATGGCCATAGTCGACGCGAACGCCTCATATATCATCAGCGACTCGCTAACGGCAGTTCGATACTAAGCCAGCGGCAGAATCTCCCCAGAGGCATTGCGGATCCTTAATACAGGCAAAATTCAAGAGGCGGACAAATGCGTGCACATCCTTTGGTTCCCTGCCCACACGCCTCTAGGTCACCCGGAGGTCAATCCAAGTGAAGTGGCGCACAACGTGGCTCGAGGTCTTACGTTCCGAGCTGCGTTAGACGAGGCAGCCACCCAAACGGACTTTTCTGCGGCGGTATGGGAGTAGGACGATCGGCTCACTCAATTCTGTGAAATAACTCAACACTATCGAACGCAAAGACGGGTGTGCCCTCCACCTCACCCTAAGCTAAATCGGGCCCAGTCCGTTTAATGGCGGCAGCTACAAACACGCATATACACGAACCCCGTCATCATGCACCACATATATCCCGGAGTATATAGCACTAATCTATGCCAGTACTGTACTACCAGGGCCACTCCTGACCATATCCTATGGGCATGTCCAGCATTAAAAAGCAATAGTCGGGTCGCGGCCTCCAATGAAGACCTCCGGGCGCGTTGGCGGACTGCGCTGCTCAGTTCGGGCCTGGACTAGCAACTCTGGGCGATCCAGCAAGCCGAGGAAGCTGCCGGGAGACACGGTCTCTCCGTTAGCTTCTAGGGGGAAGTCCAGCCCAGTGATCTGCCGGAAATTAATAAAGGTTTCCTCTGTCTCTCATTAAGTCCCCCCTACGACCTTTCGGACTGCAAGGAAAACACATTAGAAACGAAAGTGGCACCCGTAGATCCAATGTTCATAGCAGCTTTCTTTGCTTGCGTCATCACTGTGATCGTTCCATCATCAGTAAACATGTGACGTGCGATTGAGCTATGGAACTCTCTGCCTGGAAAAGCTTTCTCCCTACAACTAATAAATTTTGAATTGCGATTGGCGAGGATCTTGCTAGGGGGGCAGTTGCTTTTTTATTCATCGTTCTCTTTGTGTGCTTTTTTTTTCTCACAGAAACTGGTAGCATTTTTTTTTCATTTTTGCATTACTAGCGCTCTACAACGCTCCCACTGCTTATTTAACTACACGGAGGTACGACGGTGTATGTAAATAAATGGTATGCCATGAAAACCATGTGTATGAGGTTACAACAGCTGCGATCAGTACCAATGCAAAGGATGGATTATGCATGATTTGTCGAAATGCCATGAATTTTGTGCCATTTATTTTCTTGAAATATTTAACTGGGAAAGCTGTAAAGAAGCACAGCTCACTTGAATAACTTCTGCGAGTTTCGGGTGTTCAGGACATTTTAACACAGGCAGGTGCTCATAAGAGCATTAAATAATTGGATATTGTCAATTGAAACAAAACAAAAAGAAAACACTACGAAGCTTCCTTCACGATTATATGGGCTTTTTGTAACACCATATTTAGCTTTTGCAGCGGCTAAACCATGGCTTCTAAAGGTGGTGGATTTTATTTTTCATGCAAAGTATCACTCCAAAGGTGTAAGAGTAAACTAGTTTACTTTTTTTATTCTGCCATCAGCTTTGGGATGCTTACGTTCTGGGGAAGCCAAGCGAGTGCTCGTCGTATCCAGCTTTTCAATGGTGCACTGGAATGCCTACAGAGATCGTTTCTTGACTTTTGAATGGTCGTTCCTGCACGATTATGCGGCCGTACCTGGAGCTTAGTGGTTACAAAGTGCCTGATTTGCGCAGTAACCTCGTTGTAGCATTCCCGGAGAAGCCAGTGACCTGCGCCTGGATAGTACACCACCTGCGAGTTTCTGAGGTACACTTGATTGTATCTTGCGATGGGAGTTGTAAGAAATGCGTCTTGTTCTCCCCACAAAATCAGCGTGCTCACGTTTATCTTGAGGTAGTTAAACTTCTTCAGCTGATCGCTGTCGTTGTTGAAGGCACGGTAATAGTTTAGGGCGCCGGTCAGAGCACCTGCGGAGAGAAATATGGAAATAGCGGTGTTATATTCCAGAGTACTGCTTTTTATTGTCAAGTAGCGATAACAATGCAGATATGTGGGCGGCGAAAACAGGAAAGAACGTTTATTTCATTAAGCTGACATGTTACAAAAAACAAGTCAACCACCATGGAGGTTGAGAATGAACTGTCCCGGCGTTTTCGGCCTCGCGAATTTAAGCCCTCGAGCATCCGTGACAGAACGCGGCACGCAGACAAGTCCGGGCGTGTCACACGCTCCCAATAAAGCGCGGGATTGAGAAAAGTACGGAAGCGTCGCGCTTTTACGGACCAAGTGCTAAGGTTTATAAATGAACGCGGCACAATAAAGGTTTCCAATAATTAATAAAACGTGGCCCGAGAAACCCCTGCAACTGGCGTTTCAGAAACGAAGCGAAAATTTCTGCTATTAATTACACATGTAATATAAACACCCGTTTCTTTTCGCAGGCGCAAATCGCTTCTGAGCACCATAAAACTTGTCATGAACCTCCCTAACTCATTAGAATAATATCGCTTGCTACTTTACATTTACGATAAGTACCCTATTCCTTTACTAGTTCCAAAGTGGAACAAGCAATGAATCGATACAAGTACAGTTGGGTAATATCTAACTAATAGGGTCACTTTCGAAGAGTATATCCCTTTGGAGCTGGGTAGAAAAGCACTAACTGTATACGATAGACGACAGACTCTGGAGTTTCGCAGACACGTACCGCCACCTGTCGGAGCAGTTTTGGGTAGTGCAATGTCCGACTCACTTGCACAGTTTGCTGTGAAACCAGGTGCAACTAGCGAGTGCGAAACAACCATTGAACTAAATATGGCGTCTGTTTGCGCAATTAACAATGGGAGAATCTGCTACAAATTTCTCTCCGCCAGTCGGACGCGTAACCGAACCGCCATGAAGTGCTTGCTGGATCACTCGCGAGAACGACGGTGAAAACACGGTGCGGTGCCCGGGGCAAGAACTCCGAGTGCTACGAAGGAAAGCCGCAGTCGACGCTACTGTTACGTTGTGAATTGCCAGGGACGTAAAGAACTTCAGTTTTACCGATTTACGTAGCTGTCGCACCAAGCAGAACGGCGAGAGCGCAGGATACGGGCCGTTGCGATCGTGTTGGGTAGGGGTAGGGTCAACACTGATGCCAAGATAAATACGCCAGCGAAGCTTCCGCAGAAACCCATGCGTTTAGAAACTGCTTGTGCATGAGGTATTTTTTAGTTGAGCTCATGTATGCAAGGACGCTTCTGTGGATGGATGTGTAGACGTAGCGGGCATCGTTTACGAGATAATTTATAATTTGCGTGTCCAGAAGTAAATACAAATAAAGACATGTCTACAATACAAACTTGTAAATTTTAAACAATAGCATCGCGAGGTGAACGAGGCAGCAGCGACGAGGCGACTGCTGGAACCTAGGAACGGCCGCTGGGACGCAAGTGCTTGGCGCGTATACAGAGATGGTCGGCCAAGGTCCGAGATTCGCTGGCTGTAGCTTGAGTTCACCGACAGCATTCGGCGCCCGCACAGGAAAAACTTCACGGCGTCAACGTGGAAGTTGAACCTTTTATCTGTGTTCCCTCTGCGGTGCTGTTCTAGATCGATGGATGCATCTTTGTTTAAAACAATATAAGTAATTGTGCTTGGGGCACCTGTAGACGCCCGGGAGCCCCTTGGCCGACATCCCTAGGTAGGCCTGGTCGACCAGCCACAGACTGTCATCCTTGCCAGCAGCTTGAAGAGCGACCTCCCACGCGGATTGGGAGTAGAAGGAAAAATAGAAACGAAGTGACACCATATGTGGTGAAAAAACTTGTGACGCCATGGTTGGTGACAGTGGCGCGAAAATGCTCTTTTTTTAGTGTTCCATGTTTCAAAGTATGGAGGGGTTTATAAACGTGTCGTATTTCAAAAAGCATGTGCTATAAACTCGGCATTGAAAAATTCAAACTTCACGATGTATGTCCCATGCTGGGCCGCCTATCTAGAGTTAGGCCCTTATCAAGTGTGACATTGGGCCTAGCAACAAGTAAATTAAATTTGGTGCCCCACCATGTGCCCTTGCTTTTACTGCAAAAATTAGAATTACTGGTTAGACGAGAGCTCGTCCTTAACTGGGGCAATCTTTGTCACTTCTTTTGATTTCACATAACACAGCCGGCCACGTAGCTCATGTTTGATTCTCCCTCGGGTATGTAGGGGACCACGATGTGTATCAGTGCTCTACTTTGCTGGGGTGGTTGTGGTAAAGGAGGCAAAATGCTTGATGGAAGCAAAAATGCTTGAGGCCCGTGGGCTTAGATTTAGATGCACGCTAAAGAGCCCAGGTGGTCAAAATTTCCGGATCGCTCCACTACGGCGCCATTCATAATCATATCATGCTTTCAAAACAATATACCGCAACAGTTTTCATGAAAATGCGGACATGTACGCGATAAGCACTTTGCGCGGCCAAAAATCTTATGCATATAGCATAAACCAATATGCGATCGACCTATCTGTGCACAATGTTCAGGACGGGCACACATTTTCTTTTCCCATGGACGGGCTGACTAATTTGACGAACCAACTCCTGAAAACGTGCTACGCTTAAACGATTGTCAAAAAAAGAGAAAGAAACAGCACATAATCACGACGCAGAAAACAACACGAGGAAATCACCACACTGGTGTGGTGGTGTCGATCCGTGTATTTTTTTTTATATTTTTTTTTTTGGAGTCGTGATTGTGGGTTTGTTCCTTTATAGTGATAATTAAACCAACAAGCCCAAGTCTCCAATATCTCACACCTGGGGTTATCAAGCATGTTGGTCCCAGGGAACCTTGTTATGCTCCATTAAGTGCCAAGGAACCTCCTCTCCCCCTACCCCGCTTTCATGCAAGCATTTTTCATTCGGTTCACGCTACATTCACCTCCACTAATTTTAAAACCATGGTCATATACACAATTTGTTCACTGACATGCAAGTGAACTCAGGCTCTTTGAACCAAAAAATTTATATTCTGGGTAAACAATAAGTTTATTGCGCAGGTCGCGCGTTTCTGTTATGCCCTGAGATGTGCTTATTAACACTCGGGAGCGACTAAAGGTGGTTCCTTAGATCGATCGCACCTCGGTTTCGGCACCTCAATGACTTGGCGGGTCCGGAACTAGGGAAAATTCATCAGTGGCTTCCGGACACCGAGGAGGGGCCTGAGGTACCCCTAGGTTGTGCGGAAAGCACTTTGAGAAACCATGTCTTAGACGATTCATAAAGTACGTGTGTATGTCCCTGCGAAAGCTGCTGAGGTTTAACACTAATTTTCTGCCTCTTCATGGCAGAAAAAACAGTGTTTAATGCATCTGAAATGACCAGTAACCAAGCATGAGACAAGTACCACACAGTGACCGATTTGTTTACGGATGCTGTGATGAGTAATGAAAGTAAGCGTCACCTGGTCTGACAGATTGTTGTCGTGGGACTTCTGCGCAGGTTATGCATATACTCTACGCGATAACTATGCACCCAAAGTGATTGTGGCTTGTTCAATTCTGCAAAGAACTGCAGCGTCGGAAGTGCGTTACATTATTTCAAACACTGTTATGTGGCAGATGTCAGACATTTCTTTTTAAAGAGCTGCAGTGAATTACTTACCCTCTTGTGAAAATACATATTTGTGGGCTTCCTCTTCGCTAAAGGTGAACCCTCTATGAATCTTGTCAAAGAACGAAAAGTCCCACATTATGAGGTACTTCTCGGGAACCACTTCATGCCGGAATGGAAGGAAGTACCTGGACATGTTCAAGTGAGCGTGTCACGCATTCGCACATTGAAAAATGCACTCCATATACTGAGTGGTGTGAAATGAGCTGTAGGAAGCATGACGGAAGAACAACCAAACTTGGCGGTAAGAAACGCTTTCAAGAAAGAATAAACGATAAGAATCTGGGCTTGTTCCATTGCCTTTTCGTGACACGAAAGTTCCGCTCACACCTTCAATCTCAGTCGCTTTTGACGTTCACACACATTCATTTCCAGCTCAATTATGTTCAGTTATTACTTGTACACAAACATCCGACATATAATTTAGTGTCACGCTCAACTTGTTCCTGATGTTCGTAGTTTAGGGTCCCCCTCTAAAATTTAAAGCTCGTTTTCAATTTTCGGATAAAGTCAGTTCCGCGCGCTCGTCAAGAGACACCGTAAGAACTAAAATCGCAAGCCAAGCACAAAATAAAACATACAGGTTCATGTTTACTAAAGGCGATAATCTTTCTTGGGATACTTCAACGCAGAAATTTTGGTCTGTCTGTCTGTCCGTAACCCGATTCAGCTTTTCGGTCAAAGTTTGACTACTTTCTTAACGCCCAGCCAACTTGAACAGTCGTTTTCTTGCATACTTGTGAACACTGTCGATCAAAAAGCAAATATTCCGCATATCTGAGGCGCAACAATAATACGGAAGTATTAAGTTGTGTGTTCTTTTATAGAAAATACATAGATACTTAATTTTAAAGACCCCTAGTGTTTCTTAGGCTGCGCTGAAAATGCGGGCTGCCTCGCAAACGCGAAGAGCCGTCGTCTATCCCCGAGGTCGCACGAAGTGCCGCGTGTTTCATCCGACGCGCGATAGCTGGCGCAGTCTGCCCTCGTCGCTGCAAACAAGAGAATCTTTTCGTGGTCGCTCTGCGCGACTTCTCAGCTTTTACACGGTGCCAAAAACACCGCGCTTGCGGCGAGAAGACGCTTGGTCATGCCAGGACGGAAATGGTCCAGGACAGCATCACAGGTGGCCGCGGATGAGACCAGGACTCATATAGTACGACCGGCAGAAGACTATCGTCTTTCGATGACATTTGCAGCGAAGCACGCAGATACGCGGCCAATTTTTTAAATGCGAAGCATTTCTTAGCGAACTTCGGCGAGTTTGAGCGTATCTATCTGACTATCTATCTAGCAGCCTACGACTTTGAGCTCTCCTGGCCGTATCGTTAATGGGATTTATACCAAATTTGGTATGGCATAACATGACTGTATGACGAACATAAATGGCTAGTCATATCATGAAAATCATGAGTAACTTGTCATGAAAAGTATGATTTACATGGCACGCTCATGGCGCGCTCGCGGCCGTTTCGTTAGCTCGATATACACCAAATTTGGGATTGAGTGACGTGACTGTATGGCGAACATAAATGACAGGTGGTAATATGGCAAATAATGACTTGCATGTCATGAACAACATGATTTACATGTCACGTTCATAGGAGCGCTCGCGGCCGTTTCGTTAGCTTGATATACACCAAACTTGGTATTGAGTGACCTGACTTTATGACGAACATAAATGACAAGTGGCAATATGGAAATCATGACTTGTCATGTGCGACATGACTTGCATGCCACGCTCATGGCGCGCTCGCAGGCCGTTTCGTTAGCTTGATATTCACCAAACTTGGTATTGAGTGACGTGACTGTATGACGAACATAAATGACAAGTGGTAATATGGAAATCATGACTTGTCATGTGCGACATGACTTGCATGCCACGCTCATGGCGTGCTCGCGGCCGTTTCGTTAGCTTGATATACACCAAACTTGGTATTGAGTGACCTGACTGTATGACGAACATAAATGACAACTGGTAATATGGAAATCATGACTTGTCATGTGCGACATGACTTGCATGTCCACGCTCATGGAGCGCTCGCAGCCGTTTCGTTAGCTTGATATACACCAATCTTGGTATTGAGTGACCTGACTGTATGACGAACATAAATGACAAGTGGTAATATGGAAACCATGACTTGTCATGTGCGACATGACTTGCATGCCACGCTCATGGCGCGCTCGCAGCCGTTTCGTTAGCTTGATATTCACCAAACTTGGTATTGAGTGACCTGACTGTATGGCGAACATAAATGACAAGTGGTAATATGGAAATCATGAGTTGTCATGTGCGACATGACTTGCATGCCACGCTCATGGCGCGCTCGCAGCCGTTTCGTTAGCTTGATATTCACCAAACTTGGTATTGAGTGACCTGACTGTATGACGAACATAAATGACAAGTGGTAATATGGAAATCCATGACTTGTCATGTGCGACATGACTTGCATGCCACGCTCATGGCGCGCTCGCAGCCGTTTCGTTAGCTTGATATTCACCAAACTTGGTATTGAGTGACCTGACTGTATGACGAACATAAATGACAACTGGTAATATGGAAATCATGAGTTGTCATGTGCGACATGACTTGCATGCCACGCTCATGGCGCGCTCGCAGCCGTTTCGTTAGCTTGATATTCACGAAACTTGGTATTGAGTGACCTGACTGTATGACGAACATAAATGACAACTGGTAATATGGAAACCATGACTTGTCATGTGCGACATGACTTGCATGCCACGCTCATGGCGCGCTCGCGGCCGTTTCGTTAGCTTGATATTCACCAAACTTGGTATTGAGTGACCTGACTGTATGACGAACATAAATGACAAGTGGTAATATGGAAATCATGACTTGTCATGTGCGACATGACTTGCATGCCACGCTCATGGCGCGCTCGCAGCCGTTTCGTTAGCTTGATATTCACCAAACTTGGTATTGAGTGACCTGACTGTATGACGAACATAAATGACAACTGGTAATATGGAAATCATGAGTTGTCATGTGCGACATGACTTGCATGTCACGCTCATGGAGCGCTCGCGGCCGTTTCGTTAGCTTGATATACACCAAATCTTTGGTATTGGGTGACATGACTGTAGAACGAACATAATGACAGGTGGTAACATGGAAGTCTTGGCATGCATGTCATCTACAACGCCATTTACATGCCACGCTCATTGTGCGCTTGCGTCCAGTTCGCTAGCTTGATATACCCCAAAATTGGTATTTCGCGACGTGACTGTTGACGAACATAAATGACAGGTCCTAGCATGTAAAAGTTGACATGCAAATTATGTAAAGCATGATTTACTCCTTCCTGGCTGCTTCGCATTAGATCGATTCCCACAGTGTGTGGGATCTGCCGACTTTTTCCCACTGTTCCTTCGAAAACCTACGGCGGTGTTCTACTGTACTATGTATTAAGAACCAAGAATTACATTTTTGATTTTCTGTTGAATATATGACGGTTGCTGTCATATTTATTTCTTAAATAGTTTCTCTTTGTAAGTTGTCTTGTTGAAGAAGAAATGGCAAATAAGCGAAAGATAATTACACGTCTGTTAGAGTAATACAATTCTTTGTATTTTTCCGAATCCCCTGCTTGCAACGCATTGGTGTCAGTGTTGCGAGGTGTGTACAGTCTTTTTTTACGACAAGTGCTTTCATCACCCTTTGCCAAGATGATTGTGGGGCACGTTTAACAAGAGGTCGAAGGGATCACTAATTAATTTTGGAGCATTTGAGTGCCTTGCAGTTATAATTTTGAAGGCCATGTATGTCATGTAGTAAAATATCGACTCCTGTGATACAATAGCTTGTCAAGCAAAATCTGTACTCTGGTGCAAGACCATTTGCTGTGAGGCCTCCTGTTTCCACCATTCATTATGTTTATTTCACGTCTCTCCTTTTCAGGACAGCCATGTACCTACAAGCGCTGTACATAAAAATATATTTCCAAGGGAGGACAGCTCCGAAACACTGCACATCAATCCATGCATCACATCAGTTGGACCACAACAGTCTGAGGTACAACATTATCTAAGAACATCAACATTTCGTGGTGTGTGTGCAAATCATGGAATGGGCTGAAATTTTCTTGCACTTGCGTTTTAGTATCATTGTACAGGGTTGCTTTATGACTTAATGTAAACTGTCAATCCAGATAAGCGGTGTAAGTGCAACTGAACAAGGACAGCAAGAGAGGCACCGGCTGCACTTTAATTTATAAATTTCTTTTTGCAGAAATTGATAATAAGCCATCAGTGAAACAAACACTGTAATAGTTATGGCAATGAAACGAAGCATTTATCGCTTTTTTGCCGCGTGTTTGGGTGCGTGTGTGCGTGCCTGCGTGTGTTGGAGCATGCGTGTGTGTGTTTGTGTGTGTATATGTGCGTGCGTGCGCGTCTGTGCGCACGTGTGTGTGTGTGCGTGCGTGTATGATAAAGTGACACTGGAGGTTGGCTTAGTTTGCGATTTCGTAGGCCTACTAAATTTCTCCTCTTATCCGGCTATGGACCTAAAACAGAATATACGTATCTACATACGTGGGGATGAGCCAAAATTTTGTCTACATGAATGCCAGATTATTTAGCGATGTTTCATTGATGATTCTTTCAGTCTCTGGGAAATGCAGCTTACACTATGGCCACCTTACATAGATTAGCACGAAAGTGAATGTCGAAGTGTGGATACTCCAGAATTACGGTTTGGTCAAACACCTTTCTGATAACTCACGGTCGAAAAAGAGGCACTGTTGCATGCTATTATGCAGCAACAAATGTCTTTGTTTGGTCATGCCTTAAGATATTTGTATAGTTTTAATGTGACTAGGTCACAGAGCGTATTTTGTAGAAGTTCCTCAGTCGGCGTTGGCAACTGTTATCGTGAGTGAAAAATAGCAATACATGCACAGTATAAAAACCACATGTGTCAGCTGTAATCAAAATCGGGCATTCTGCATGGGAATCCGTTTTTCTACCACACAGGCACGTCAATTCACGAAACTGCTTTGCAAAAAGCCTGTTTCAGGCATCGTGGGAGGAGAGGCGTTGGGTTAGCGGACGTAATATTGCGTGGTAGAAGGTGCATAATGGCGCCCCCCATGAAGAATGTACAGGTGATATTGCTCTGTGGACAGGTTGAAGTCTGTCCCCTACTGGTACATATCAACATGGTAGTTCCTTAACAGGTTATTCTCTTACACAATGACTCCATCGTGCACAGACCAGAGTGATGCCATGCGGTATGCTTTCAAGTAAACCCTGAAATTTTTTCCAACTGCTACTTGCTTAGCAATATATTCGGACCTCGGCGAAGTTCGAAGGGTAGCAGGTTCTGTCGCTGGTTGTCCTACCCCGCACAGAGCGTATGCCACCACTCTGTTACATCTACAGTAGGGGTTTGGGGGGTTTATTGACAGAAGGCTTGGATGGCAAGATCGCACAGGACAAAGCTGCCGAGAGATCTTCTTTCAACCTCCACACCTCTCAGTCCGGCACATACACGGCGTAATAATATATTGCCAGAGCACAGGCACGTAGCCAGGATTTTTTTTCAAGAGGGGGGGGGGGGGGGCAAGGCGTAATTGTTCGAAAGAAAGTCTTTTCATAGCTAACAGAAAGAAAGTTGCCCGGGAATATAGAAGGTGCCTAATTATTAGAAGGAAATGAGAACAAAGTGGAATGCAGCACAAGAGCCTAGTTAATCAGCGATGGAAAGCAAATTTTGACACTGCAGTAAAGCTAGTGCGTGTGCACCAGAAAGAATGCTTTCCTACCAAATAATCTTCACCAAGAAGGGCCATACAGAGTCAGTAACGGGAAAACGAGTGACAAAAAAGAAAAAAAGGGGGGGTGGGGGGAATGCAAGGGAATCGGGCGTCCACCTACGCATGTGCGAAAAAACACGTGGCCGGTCCCTCTGTCAAAGGAATCGGTATAACACGAAAGCGAAACGTGTCTTCACAGAGGTAGTTGAGCGTTTATTGCGCATTGTTTTGCCACAAGGCCGAATGAATGAATGCTACAACAAGAAATTGTAATGTCCCGTGAAGAACGGCAAGCCGCTCGAAACTTGCTGCGCGCGCCTGAAGCAGAAAGGACGCACGAAATGAGCATACACAGGACGAGCGCGGACTGTCCACAGCTCAACACCTAAAGCGCGCAGCTCTAAAACAAGGAAAGACGCACGAAACGAACGCACAAATATACACAGGACGAGCGCGAACAACTGTCACAATTGTTACTTCGTGTGTGAGCCGCGCGCTGCTTTCGTAAACGCGGCCGCTGCGGCGCGCGAAGTGACCTTCGTCCACTCTTTAACCACTGTAACTTCAAAGCAAACTTGCGGTGGAAGCAGAAGACGTACTAAGCGTCCCAATGCCCGATCACGAAATAAGCACGCGCGCGAGCGACCACGCCCCGTGGAGGCGCGCGCTCATCGCAGCGAGAGGCGCGATGACCTTGACGACCTTTAGACCGCGCGCTCCGTGCCACCTTCGCGCCATCTCGCTAGTGATGAATGAGAAGGTCTAAATGCGAGAAATTCTATAACTTTCCACATGTGATATGCTGTGAAATCGATCGGAACCACGTGAGTGTGTGTAGTCTGTATGTTTTGGAATTGTGGTCACGCTGCTGCCCAGGCAGTGCGAACGGGTTCTTTGTGAAGCATGTCTGTCTAGCCAGCTCGGCACGAGGCAGCCCAAGCCATTTTTTCTGCTGCACATACAAAAGTGTACTTTATCCTGGTAGTAACTCCTGGAGTGTTTCTAAATCGTGTGCTATTTAAGATGGTTATTAACTTCTTGTCTCTCTGTCCGCTTGCACCATCTCAAAGAAGCAAGAAGCCGCTTGATACATCGCTCATTTCTCGTCCGCATTGTTCATCAATAGATGAGTGCATGTTGGCATATGCGTACTGAAGCTGTGGTGAAGCTGCACTGCAATGTGTAGTACTGAAAAAACTATGTACCATATTAGAAGACTCCAGCGCGCCAAACGAACGGATATGTCTTTCAGGTTAGTGAGTCAGCAAAGTGAATGGTTATCGCTGACGACCTTGAATTAGCGGCCGTACAAATATGGACTAAATTTGTTAAGCTCCCAGACCACGGGGAGGCACTCCTCGGTAGTCGAGTAGTTCTCCTCCGTGTGAGAGAGAGCTCTACTGGCGTAGGCTATTACTTTTTCAGAGGCGTCTTGCCACTGCAGCAATACTGCACCCTGGCCTACAGTGCTGGTGTCGATGTGAAGTACTGATGGCGCTTCCTGGTCAAAGTGCACAAGACCTGGAGGTGTTTGAAGGCGTTGACGTCAGTCGATAAATCTCATTTGTTCGATGTCGCCCCCCGAAAAGGAACATTCTCTCGTGAGAGCCGTGTCAAAGGCGCCGCAATAGACGAAAAGTTCGCGATGAATCGTGCGTAATAGGCCCAGAGGCCTAAGAGCACCTCAATGCTTTTAGGGGCGAAGCTCCTCTAGCTGGGGCTATGTTTCTGGCACCGTGTACACAAGATGGTGATGATGATGACGCTGCCATCATGTCAGCGTCATCGGCTGTACGCGGCAAAGCTCCTCTAGCTGGGGCTATGTCCCTGGCGCTGTGTACACTAGATGGCGATGATTATGACGCTGCCATCATGTCAGCGTCATCGGCTGTAAGCTAGTTCGCATTGCTCCCGCTAGAGACGCCGCTGTGCTGCCGTGCTAGTGCTAGGACGATGACGCTTCCATCATGTCAGCGTCATCGGCTGTGCTATAAATGAAGGGGCGCCCGCTAGATGGCGCCGCCATCTTCGCCGGGAGCTCAGTCAGCGAACATCTCCACGCAGCTGCTCATCATGAACACCCCAAAGGCAAAAGCAGCGGCTCGGCTAGTCCCACACATGATGTCCCGTTACGGTCTCTGGTACTGCTCGGACGACTGTAAGCGTCCCACCACCATCAGAGGAGCCTGTATGGACATTGCCACGTACTTCACTGACCACAAAGCTGTAATCTTCAAAGGGAAACGGGTCACAGAGCTCATTGGGAAGAAGCCTTCTTTGTGGTCCGTAAAGTAAAATATCATTATGTCTCATTATGTATAATTATGTGTCACGTCTTTACATGATGTGTCGGCGAATGTTTCACGGTTTTAACCGATAAGCGTTGGAGCTTCGCCCCACTCATCAGCATTCACGTCGTGGAGATGGCCTGGATTTTTTTTTCGCCCTGTGGTATAGGAAACTATGCAACAGCGTCGATTTTGCCCGGGTCATGTTTGCCTAGGAAGCAAAGTTCGGTGAAACCAAAATGGCATTTTCTGGTTTTAACGTTAGGCCAGCTGGAACGTATAGCTTGTGGAACTATGAGTAACCGGCTTAGGTGTTCCTCCAACGTAGCTGAGAAGACAATAACGTCTTCTAGATAGACCAAGTATGTCTGCCATTTCAGGCCTGGTAGCACGGTGTCCATCAGACGCTCAAAAGTGGCTGGCGCTGAGCATAACCCAAAATCAAGCACTTTAGATTCATAGAGACCGTCGGGCGTCAGGAAGGCAGTTTTGCTCACGATCTCTCTCGTAGACCTCCATCTGCCAATAGCGGCTTCCCAGGTTCATTGATAAGAAATTGTGTGCGTGCCACAGCCTATCTAGAGAATCGTCTATGTGTGGTAGCGGATAGACGTCTATCTTCGTGACTTGGCTTTAACTTGCGGTAATCTATACAGAAGCGCAACCTGCCGTCTTTCTCTTTAACCAATACTACGGTAGATGCCCAAAAACATTTTGAAGGCTCTATGTCGTCATCATGGAGCATCTTCGGTACTTGCTTTTGAATCTCATAGAGTTCTTTCGGAGCCACACGGTATGGATTTTGTCGGATTGGTCTGTGATATCTTCAACAATGATTCGGTGATTGTTAAATGGTGTATGCTTGACCTTCAACGTACGTGAAAAACAGTCTTCGAACTGGTGTATCAGTTACAGGAGGCGCTGCCTATCCGCTGGCGACAGAGTAGAGCAATTTGTCGACAGACAAAGGCGTCGAAGCAGGCATGGTCGCATGAGTGAGCTTGCAAAGTGAAGGAACCCCTTGCTTGGTCTATGTCGTCGTAGTAGGCAAATGCGGTGCCCTTCTGGATGTGATAGCACTTGTTGCTGAAGTTGGTGAGGAGCACTTCTGCCTGCCCATCAGTTAGTACCGAATGCCTCTTGCGATGGAAACACCTTGCGTAAGCAAATAGCGTGACTATTCGCTCCGCTATCAACTCCTTATGGCATGATCCGTGCACATTACACATACACAAGGCAGCAGGATCTCGGCTGGAACATCAAATCGTCGGCTACTTGCAAACTCCGCAGTTGTTAGTCAGTGGTGGTGTCGACGTACAGATGTCTGGAAAACGTGACGATACCTTCTGGGATGTTGATGACAACGCCATACTCTCGCAGAAAATCCATACCCCAAGTGAGCTCTTTCCAACATTGTGGTAAAAGGACAAAAGTGGCGACGAAGCTGGAATCACCGATTATGAACCGAGCGGTGTATTTACACGTTGGGGTCATTACCTGACCACCAACACTTCTTAATGTTAGGCCCAGTCCACGGTGTCTTGGCCTTCCTAAGGCGGTCGGCGAGCTGTTTTCGCATAATACAGAAGTCTGCGCCAGTGTGAACCAGTCCTGTCACGTAATGTTCCAAAAAGAATGCACGATGTTCTTGTTCCAAAAATTGGCCGCGTATCTACGTGCTTCGCTGAAATATCGTCGAAAGACGATAGTCTTGTGCCGGCCGTACTACTATGTTTTGCCTTGCCTCAGACAGCGCCTACTCTACGTTGAATTGACTGCATCTGGCTGGCATTGATAAAACACTAGGGTCTTTAGAATTGCGTACCTATGTATTTTCTAATAAAAGAACACACGACCGACACTAGCATATTAATGCTGCGCCTCAGGTATGCGTAGTATTTGCTTTTTGATCGAATATGTTCACAAGTATGAAGGCAAACACCAGTTCAAGATGGCTGGGCGTTCAGAAAATGGTTCAACTTTGGCCGAGTAGCTGAATCGGGTTACGGACAGACAAACAGAAAGACCAAAATTTTTGCGTTCAAGTATCCCAAGAAATACTATCGGCTTTAAAAGCATGCACGACGGTTTGTTGAACGCCAATCGGGAGTAGTGTATGACATACCGCTGTCTTGGGGAAAAGCGTACACTCGGGAAACGAGCCGTTGCCCAACCAACGGTTACGAGAGCCTGCATGCACAATGAAGAACGGGACGGGCAATAACCTTGCCCTACATTTGGCAAATGCGGGTGCACGGCACGCTTCGAGCACACAAAAATACTAAAAAGATGCAAGAACGAGTGCACTAAAGATATCTATGAGGGCCCACGTGATCCTACATGCACAATGAATCAGCAGTTATCGTGGCTTCCATAGACCTGCTCAAGAAAGAGCATGATTATCTAGAGCATTGAATGTAATTCTGCTGCGGCGAATTAAAAATCTCGTTGTTGTCAATCAGCGCTTATTCCTGTCCCTTCCTTCTTTGTGGCGTTGTAGCGCTGTTTATCTGAAGTTCACTATGTACCAACCAAGCCCGCATTAACACTTTATATTACGTAATGTCCGTCTATGATAACGCTAAGGTCGGCACGTGCAACTACGTCAGCATTAGTACTCGTCGTCGTCGTCGCCGCCATCGTCATATCGTCTTTTTGCTGAGGTAAGGGGGGTCCTTTTGGCATCTCGAACGATTGGAAACCTTGCCCTCGGAGGTCGACGTCAGCGTCAACCTGTTGGCGGTTCAGGGAAGTGTGACGCACTGGTGAGGGCGATTGCCAGTGACGACGTGGTGAAGCAACTTGGCTGGTCGGCAGGTGGTCAGCGTCGTGGGAACGAGTGTCCTCGAAGTGAAAAGAAGCGGGACGAGTAAGGTTTCCAAACCCTGCTTCTCGATGATAACAGTAACGGGAAATGTGGCCTGATTTGCCGCAGGAGAAACAAATGGGGTCGACAGTCGTGCGCCACAAGTCGGTTCGGTGAACTTGGTGTCTGCGCACAGATTCCCGTTGCCACCAGAGCAAGGTAACGGCCATGGCTGGGAGCGTGCTACCTCAGGTGAAGGTAGAGGACGACGGATGACCTCGGCATAGCTCAACGAACGGGGCTCAGGACATGGCGCGAGATAAAAGGTCTGGCATTTCGGAATATTATGTGGCGCTGGTATTATTACAGTTCACCATTTTAGGACAGTGAGGAAGAAAGCCTGTATTTTCTCGCGTAAATCTGCTTTTTCCCCTCCTAAAGATTTCTTCTTCTTCTTTTGGGTTTAACGTCCCAAGACCACGGTATGATTTGAGAGACGCTGTAGTGAAGGGCTCCGGAAATTTCGACCATATGGGGTTGATTAACGTGCACCTAAATTTATGTGTTCGAGTCTCTATCAATTTCACCGTCATCGAAAATGCAGTCGCCTGCGGTCGGAATTCGGTCTCGCGACTTTCGGGTCAGCCGTCGAGCACAACAACTACTACACCACCGTGGCGGGTTCATATTTTTGCGGAGATCCGTATTTCTCTTCATTCTACTTTCTAACCGATCCAGCTAGGGACACTTTCGGCAATGAATTGTCATTAAGTAATGAAAAGCACTTCGAAGATTTCTTGCCGGTCTCTTAAAAGGGGTGCAGCAAGTGACGCACTTATGGAGTACCAACTGGGCGCCTGTCACGTACAGTGTCGCATTCTGTTTCCTTCCAGCGAAAAGTATTTCATTCACGAGGCTCTCAAACACGAGTTGCACTGGGGCAAGCACAATATTTAAAGCGGAAACCTTTAGAAAAAAATGCCCCCCACCTCCCCCGAAGGGAATCGTGAGGAAATGCGAATGCATTTCGCGCGCGCTTCACTCCATTTATATATGGTGGTTGTGGCTTCGAAGAAGGAAAAGGCGCCTAATTTATGCAGCCCAGGTCGGGAGTACGGCGCAGCGCCTGTTTTTTTTTTCTTTTTTGTTTTATATATATTGTAGAGGAAGGAGACACAGAGACAACGCCCTTGCTGCGGGCCGGTTGTTCTATTCTCTGACCTCGTCCTTCTCGTCTTCGCCGAACCAGCGCGCGTGTGCGCCCGAGTGCCGGTTTCGCTTTTCGTCCTTACACTCGGCCACGCTGCGACGTTGCATGGGAAGCTGCCGAAATGTTCTCGGGTGGACGACACTGGCTGTTTAGCGTTGGTCGTTGCAGGCCCACAGGGCCTAGACCCTGAAGTGCCATCGTCAGTGAAATTGTCGCTGGCGGTCGGCATTGACTGTGGCGCGGTGGTGGGTCTTCTGTAAGCCGCGACTTGTCTTGCCGAGCTACCGAACATTCTGGGGGGGCGACACTGGCTGCATCGCGGTGGTCGGGAATCTGTCAGAAGATCTGGAAGTCGAGACTGGCTCCATCGCTGTGGTCGGTGTCGGCGGCACAGGAAGTTTTTGTTGGCAGCTGCCGCACATACATCTGGCAGCGAGATTCGGCGTTGTCGCGGATTCAGCAGCGGACGTTGCACGCCTGAAGGTTGCCGTAACAGCATCCGAGAATGCACACCGGGTGCCATGGCTGGGCGTTCTAGCTCTGGCTTCTTTGGGATAGAAGATGGCACGTCAAAAGTCTCTGGGATGAGGGACAGGGCAACTTTCTTATACTTGTTCCGGAGTACCTTGTCGCTCGACCCGAGGTGATCGGGTGCACATCCGGTCAAGGAATGCCCTCGAAGCAGCGGAAGCGGCTCCGGTGGGTTGGCGAGCACAGTGGTGTGTGCAATGGGCTCTTCCGGTACCTTCGCGAAAGGCGGGCCGGGCACGAGAGGTGCTGGCACCTGCGCGAAGGTGGTCGTGGTCTCTGGCAACGTCGCAAAATTCGGGATCCTTGGCGGAAAACCCTGCTCGCGGCTGGTGGTGTTGTCTGCTCCGCGGCCTTCTGCGTTGCTCTCGTTGTGGTGGCTGCTGCGGGTATGTGCAGCGCCGAGGTTGTCTCCTTCATGAAATTCATCATCGAGCTCAGCGATGGCTGCCTTGGACTCTCCTCGCGCCTTCACTGTCGGCGCGTCAAGCACGAGAGGAGCTGGTGTCTGTGTGGGCCCTAGCGAAGGTGAATCTGGGGCCGGCTCCTCCAACTGCGTTGGACAAGGACTGATCTCGGCCTCTCTCAGTGCTGTTGCGGCGTCGTGTACCGGCGCAGAGGCGGTCACCACCAACGGAACGCCGGACCGGCGTCCGACTTTGATTTTAGGGCTGCCCGAGAAGCCCTCTGTCTTGGGGCTGGAGGGCACCGATGGCGATCGTGCTGGTGGCGCACTTGAGCTCGATGGTTGAGTGAGGTCACGTTGGTCAAGGGCACAGCTGCATCATCGAAGCGCTGCGCCTCACGAGCTTGATCTCCGGCGGAGGGCAGGTTTGGAGACGCCGCCCGAGCTGCGCCGTGGAGGTGGTGTGCCTCACAGGCCTCATCCACGGTCGAGGGTGGCCCTGAGGAGATAGGGTCACAGACATGGGAAAGAGGACGAAAAAGACTTGTAATTTTTGCACACCATTCCGTCCAAGATGGCTGCCTGACGCCTTCATAGGCGTGCCATGCCTTGGCGGCATCGCGAAGGTGATCAATCGCAATCAGCCACTTTCGATATTCCGGCCAGGAATGGAGGGTGCCGACAGAATTGATGGTCTCGGTCCACAAGAAAATGTCGTGCTGGAAGCCGCGGAACACCGGCACTGCCCAAAGAGCCGACGATAGTAAAGCGGCAGGCGAGTACCCGGAGTTCAGCGACGACCCGTTGTGGAGCTGACGAGATAGTTCCATGAGAGCACACAAGAGTTCCGAGCCGCAGTCCGTGGAGGCGCCCGACGAACCCTGGGCGGGGTTCGCGGAGTGCGCGGCGGTCCCGGTACTCATGGTGGCTAGATACATGGTCCAGGACGCGTGGACGGCGTCCCTTGTCGCGAACACCGCGTCACTGCAGTGGTGTGGAGCCGTCGAGGAGGCCTAGACGCCGTCCCCGAACGGTGGTGGCAGTGGCGGCAGGCGAGCAGGTGCCGAGGAGGCCTTGACGCCGTCCTCAAGGAGCACTTACTGCTGGTGCACGTTGGTGACTGCCATGGACGAAGAATCGTAGACGTAGGACTTCGTCTTCATCGACTGCGCCATTGTAGAGGAAGGAGACACAGAGACAACGCCCTTGCTGCGGGCCGGCTGTTCTATTCTCTGACCTCGTCCTTCTCGTCTTCGCCGAACCAGCGCGCGTGTGCGCCCGAGTGCCGGCTTCGCTTTTCGTCCTTACAATATATATATATATATATATATATATATATATATATATATATATATATATATATATATATATATGCGAGCGAGCAGACGGGGGAGTGGGGCGCAGGGAGGAGAGAGTGCGAACGGCGAGAGAAGGAGCGGCGAAGCACTGCACCTACCCTCTCCTACACTCTCTCCACACACGCGGGAGCTCCGCCGAGCTCCCGCGATGCGAGCGCCCTCACACACCAGAGCGCGCTCCTCCTCTCCACTCACTCTCCGCTACTCAGCCCGCACCACCTGCTCCGGTTGCTAGGGGCGAGGATAAGCGCGCGCTCCCGCAGCTGTTGCTATGGGAGAGGGAGTGAGAGCGGAGAGATGCGGACGCCGACGCCTGACATAGCCCGACTAAGAAATGCCTTCGCATTTAAAAATCTGGGATGGGCGAAGTATGTAGGGAAAGGGTGTTTCAGCTCCACTAACTAGAAACCTGGGGAAGAGCGAAGCATGTAGTGTTTTCAGAGATATTTCTCTGAAGAGGCACTGGTGGTGCCAAGCCTCACACCGGGCATGTAGGAAAGGGTGTTTCCGCTCCACTAACGTGTTCAGAAAACTGCATCGGGATGCAGCTTACCCCAAGGCGCTTATTATTATTATTCTTCCCTACATTCCCGGTGTGTGTTTCCTACGGCATGTAGGGAGGGGTGTTTCAGCTACGCTAACTTCGGCTCGTCTGTTCGTTGGGCTAACTGTTGACATCTTGATGTTTAGTGGACCGGTGGCGAGTAGTGGAATTTACCCAATTTCTGGGGCGCTTACCCGTTTCTATGATGGACCGTGGCCACATGACACACCGTAACTACATGAAACGCCGAGAATCTTAATGCATGAGGTGCTTTGCTCCCCTAAAAATCTTTCCGCTTATTCTTGGCTTCCTCAGTTTTAATTAGACACTTGCGTCTAAGTAGAGCACGCAACAACAAATCTGTAACGAAACACAAGGTTCTCTTCTGCATAAGTAAAGGAGGTATAAGCGGTTTATAGCAGCGCACATTTCGTAAATGCTTATGACCGCGATCTCTGGTGGCAGCTTATCGCTGGTGGCAAAACTCTATAGTTGTATTTAAGATGAACTTGTGAAATGTACTGTTAAGTGTAGTTGTACTTTTTTAATTAAAACCACTCGAACCCATTGTGGAATGTGTGCTGTTCCCATATTTATCTTCTGTATTAATTCACCATAATTACCTAAAATAATAAAGGCTATGGATGCCATGATATCTCGCACGGGCGAGAAGGCCTTCGGTTGAAGCTTTGCTCAAGCTTAAAAGAGCATGACGTAACGCGAAGAGCCCATGAACTAAGGTCATTCAGCGGGGTGGAATGAATACCAATAGACAGGGAGAGTGAGCGAGGGCGGCAAAATGGTTACGTTGAGCAACGAAATGAAGAAATTTGCAGCTATAAAACTTAATCAGGTCGCGCAGTGCTGGGTGGGTTGTAGATTACTGGTAGCAGCCCTCGTCCTACAGTGGACGCAAAAAAATAGGCTTACGATAATGAGGATTAAAGCATGTCAGGTATGTTTGTGGCAATGAGAGAGACAACCAGAACTCGCATTGTCCAATACCCAAGCCGATCCCAGTGACGCAATATTAACTTTTCAACGTCAAAACGCTGAATCTGAAAAATAGTCAAGTTTTCTTTCTTCTTGAATTCAGAAAGTAATCATTCCTTACCTTGATCTCTTGGTAGATCATAGAAGAATACTTACCATGACATTTTCATTTGAGTTATGCTTTCTAATAGCCGTCTTGCAAAAGCCATTGGGTGCATGCCATTGACAATGACCAGCCCTTCAATCATGTTCTCGTGCAATGAAGCAAAGACAAAGGAAATCATAGCGCCCCAGTCGTGACCAATGAGAAAAACTTTCGTATCTTTGGTCTTTTCTGGAAAAACAACAAGAGCTTGTCGTGGTGGTTAAAAGCTTAAGACTATTGGAAATGCTATGCATCAAAATGTTGCGCAGTTGTCTCATTCAGTGGTAAAACCTTGTGCCCATACTTACTGCACTGTTTCATCGTTAATTTAGCATTCTTCAAGGGTAATATTCGGTTCCATGCATAAAAAGGAGTTGCTTTCTCCGAGTGTCTTCGCGTGAAGAAAATACGCGAACACAATCTGTCAGCACGCCTGACACAGCACGCTACACAAAACACACCGCAGATCAAACACATTGTACATTCCACCACACGACAAAGGGCAGCGCTACCCAGCTCCAACTCAACGCATTATCATGAACTGCTCTACCGAGCAAGAAGGTATAAACTATACTCCTGCATCGAAGGGATCACCCACTGCAGAGTGGAAGAATCAGCCATGCTCACTTCGTTCGCTTGCTCTTCGATAATATATGTCGTCACTCTTTTTGACTAGTTGCATGGGACTTATGTTTCCGAAAAATCGCTGCATTTAGACAGATTTTGAAAAGATTTTTAATATATGAGTTCCGTAGTGTGGCATACTCTTTGCACAAAAAATCCACTACGTCAGGTAAGCATCCACATAACGGTAAACCTTACCCAGGAGCTAGTTCGGTTGATCCTGGGGGTTCTAGTTGATGAACTTAAGTACTGATTACTCGAAAGCGGTAAAACGTATGAGCCTATCGGGACTCCGTATTATCTAACAGTATGTTACTCTACCTGGCAAAGACGTTCCCCTTGTACGACGTTAGGATCTCTGAGAAATTTCTAGAAGAACGGCGGCACAGCGCGAACATGTGCTAATTATTTCCTAGCGTTACCGCAAGCTGGACACTGGGAATACGTTGCGCTTGCTAAAGTGAACTAAATAGGTCTTCTACATTGATTCTGAATGCACTGCACTGTGCTGGATACCTAAGCACTAAAAATATAACTTCCCCAGATTTGTATAACATAAATGCCGATAATTAGGATAGTCATGAAAGAACATTTTCTAGCGAAGTTGTAGATGACTAGGGGTCCACGCATTTTTATCCCGTCCGTGAGCAAGTGGGTAGTTTCCTCAGGCTCTCCGAGATCGCATTTGTCAACCTGGCTCAACCCGCTCTGCCAGTACTCACCTCGGAGAAGCAGGAAATAACAATTGAAAGGATAAAATAAAATTAGCGTACCTTCCACAGGAGGCGCAATGCTAAAGAGACAGCGGAGCTGATGGGCCCCTACGTAGTCGTGGGTTCTGCTGCCTGGCTGAGTCCTGGAAATTTTCTCTTTCATTAATCATCAATTTCTTTCTTCTTATTTCTTGTTTTTGTTTTCGAAGTGTTTTTTTCGCTGTGTATGTCTATTTAGTATATATATATATACATATATATATTTCTCTCCCCCTTTCTTCCCCTCCTCACGTTCACTTCCCTTTCCCATCCCTTCGCTACACTATACTACACAAAGGCTGTGGTGCTATGTCTGTTAGCATACCCGGTTAGCCGAGTGGTGACAATGCTTTCCTTGTGATCATTGGAATGCAGGTTTGAATCCCGCCTGGTGAAAATTTTTTTCCACGAGGCGGATGAATCCTTGCCTTGATCGGAAAGTGGAAGCCTGATGCTCACTGTACCTATGAGCTGAAGCGACTCCTCCCACGCGTTGCAGAGCACAAGGAAAAGATTACGCTAGTCGACATGACAACAGTCACTATAGATTTGCAGCCCGCAACGCAACAAGAGTGATTCATGGTGTTATGGACAGGAAATTTCGAGATCAACACCGATGGCGCAGCTCACGTCAACACGCAGCAGGGTTGCCAGATCCTCGAAGAGAAAAAAGAGCCACAAAATTAAGCAAAGTAGCCAGAACAGTAGCCAACTGGCAGCCGTTATATTATTTTGGAGCCAGAAAAGTCGCCAAACGTGATTTCAGTTTTGCTGAATTTTCACGTTCTGACACTTCAATATACAAAACATATACATCACAGCAATGTTTATCACAATCCAATAGAATAAAAAAAAAACCAGGTGACTTCCTGAAGGAGGCATTAAGACTAGAAGATTGGCAATTAATGCTGCACCGACAGTCAAGTGTACATATTCGAGTTGACTTTTGCCAGCATGCCCCGCAGCACTGTAAATGTAGAGCTTGTAACCCCCTTCAGACATAGTCCGAATTTGATCCTGATGATCGCAAGGAGAAGTTCGTGCGACATTTTATTCCTTAAGTCGCTTTTTCGGGGAGACACAACACAAAACACTCGTTCCGCTTCTGCGTTAGATATAGGGAGAACAAGGAGTTTCCACTGCGCCGTCTCCAATGTCTTGCATATAGGATTAGCACCTGATGAATCCCGGTAGCTCTATATTTTGATCCAGAATTTCATTACTGTCGCATCGGCACTCACATCCTCAACTTGACGAAGTTGCCGTACTTGCTCATCAATGCGGCGCTAAGGGAACCAAATACGTTTCTTCAGAAGGTTTTCGAAGCGCTCATCGCATTCAGCACCAAATCAGATGACGCGCTGTGCAGTCAGCGGCTAGAGTCATTGGAAAAACGGAAAAACAAGAGCGGCTGGGCTCTTCGCATTCGTCGCGTCTTCCTTGGACGTTGAAACGTTAACATTGCGTTAAGGTGGTGGCCACACGCCGGACGATGAGCCCTGATTTCGCTCAGCTGCAATCGCATCTACGGCAATGCCACCGCTCACTGGACAAGATGGCCTCCTACAAGACGGTGCTTTTTCTTGACAGTCCGTTATGTTTGTAGTTATCTGCGTCGCAGCATTTTGATGACCCGACGAGGGAAACTGGTGCTACATCGTGGAAACTGCTGAAGAAGTCTGTTTTATATTGCAAAACTTTTATTTCGTCTGTGTTAACAGATCACGCAAACAACTTAGACCAATGCACATAAGAAATGCATACAGTGCATCGCGCGCACACAGTAATAAAAAACGTGCCTGTCATTTTCAAACAAATAAAATAGAACGATTCACGTAACAAACGTCATCGCTAACTAGTGCAGCAGTGTCGGCAGTGCAAACATCAAACCAGAATGAAAAATGCCCGCAAAAACAGAGATGCGTGCGCATTGCGCAAGGCTGCCGCGCGCATCCACTTTTCGCGAACGTTCGCCGTTGGTGGCGCCACCTGCGGAGCTCAAAGCAGTAGCGCACGAGGCGGATAGCGGCTCGAAAGCCTGAACGAGTTCCCCGCCAGCTACGTCACAGTGCTGCCTAACCTAGAGGAGTTCCGTTAATAATGTGAAAAGCATGGCGGCCGTCACGCGTTTCGGGCGCACGCAATTGCTTCCGGTATACAGAGTGCACAAAAGCCATCACACAGAGGGAGCCGCAGCCGGCAGTGCGAATGAACATTTATTTTTTGATAGTTGCGCTAGGTTTTAGCGTATATTAGCTGTTGATGCCAGTGCCAGAATAATAGCAAAAAAAACGCCCCCACCTCCCCGAAGGGAATCGTGAGGAAATGCGAATGCATTTCGCGCGCGCTTCACTCCATTTATTCACTTCACTCCATGCGCGCCTCCCGTGGCCGCTTCCAGTGGGTTTGGTGGCACGCAAGCAACGAACATGCCTCAACGCAACCCGTTTCTTCTCGTCCAGCTGCTTACCCTGGTCTGCTCTTCGCCCGTCCTGTTCTCGTACAGGGCCAACCGGTCGCACTCCGTGGTGTCCCCGTGCGATGGCCTGCAGCACCCTGTGTTAGGGGAGTCCACGGCGTCGAGCGCCTGCCTGTCGGAACGTCCAAACCTGGCGGCCCTTTCTACGAGCAATCCACGGCTACCACCCTGCGACCAGCCTCGGCTACAGCGTCGGTGTCCCGGCCAGGATCACTCTATGCCGCCCCCCCCCCCGCCCGCGCATGCCTGCTGCCAGAGCCGGAACATCTGATGTGCCACCTATCTGGCTATCTTTCGATAAAACATGCGCGCATCCCGTGGTCGCTTCCAGTGGGCTTGGTGGCACGCAAGAAACGAGCATGCCTCAACGCAACCCGTTTCTTCTCGTCCAGGTAACCAATTGTTACTGCCTATATGCTAAGCGCACTCGTTTTGCTGCCTTAGTCGTGCTACCGGGCCCACGCATTGTTCTTACTATTGTTCACGATTGCGGTTCTGTCATATCACAACTGTTGTTGCAGTCGGGAGATGTTGAACAAAATCCCGGACCCAACACACGCTCTGCTGCGGGCGATGTTCCCCCCTGAGTCTGACTTACTCGCGGTCTTAAAGGAACTGAAAGATGGTCAAGCACAGCTTCTTTCAGAGGTAAAATTGATCCGAACTAAACAGGCGAAAAATGACAGCACATTAAATGAAATTCAACAAAGACTTGCGAAAATAGAGGAGGACTGTAGCTCGCTTGGTACAATCAGGACTCAGGTGGAGAAAGCGCAAGCACTCGCAGAGGGCAACTCAGACAAGACTTGCAACTCTCATGACACGTTTAGATGATGCGGAAGATCGTGCGCGTCGTTGTAACTTAGTATTCTTTGGGCTAGAAGATGTGAAAGGGGAAAGCTGGGATGAATCCGAGAAAAAAAGTAATCGATGTTTGTTCAAAGTACTTTAAAGAACCAATCTTCCCCAAAGAAATTGAGCGCGCACACAGACTTGGATCATTTGCTACAAACAAAAACAGACCCATCCTAGTAAAAATGGCTCATTTTAAAGACAAAGACAGAATTCTTCAAGCTAGTAGGAAATGCAAAACTCCTGGGATTAATGTCAGAGAGGATTTTTCTGCTAACACGCGTCTGGCCCGTAAACACCTGACTGAATTCAAAAAGTCCCAACCTTTCGAATCAAAGCTGCGACACAATAAGCTCACCGCAGGTAAAGATACATATGTATTCGACCATGCTAGAAACGAAGTTATTCGAAAGGAGTCCTAGCAATTGAAAGAGCCAGCCAGTTTCTGTGTAGACAACGCCCTATCGTTTCTCTTTACTAACATTAGGAGTGTATTACCTAAGCGTGAAAAATTGTGCAGCGTGCTAGAATCATCAAATTCCCATCTCTTGGTACTAACTGAAACATGGCTTCGCCCATTCATCGACGATTCTGAAGTTTTGCCTTCTCTCCCTCACTTCGACATATTTAGGCGAGATCGTGAAAATAAGCGAGGGGGAGGGGTTCTCATCGCCGCTCACCGCGACCTAAATTGCACTCCTATTTCAGTTTCCTCAACCCTTGAAATAACCTTTGTCATCTGCAAGGCCGTCTATCCGCCTATAGTAATAGGTGCCTGCTATCGGCCGCCTGACTCAGATGTGTCGTTCGTCAAACATTTCCATGATGCCCTTCATCACGTAACGTCCGTCTACAGTCACGCTAGCATTTTGCTCTTTGACGATTTTAACTTCCCTGCAATTACTTGGTCCAATCTATCGTTGACGACAATAAAACACAACAATGAGAGTGATTTTGTAAACACGTGCCTAACATTTAGCTTATCTCAAGTTGTTACTTCCATCACTCGACAGAGCACTCATTCTTCGAATATTCTTGATCTAATACTTACGTCACATCCTGAGAACATACCTCCTCTCACCTACCTTGACGGTATAAGTGACCATGTAGTCATTCACGGATCGCTCCAGTGCAAACTTAAACGTCCCCCCAAAAGCTAAAAAAATGCTAACTCTTTACGAAAAAGGAGATTATCAAAGTATGAGCAGGGAACTTAATCAGTTCTGGCATTCTTTATCAGTTGGCTTCTCGTCACGTTCTGTTGAAACAAATTGGTCCCTTTTTAAAACAGAAATGCACAGGCTTATAAAAAAGTACATCCCCACAGTTTCCGTTAAAGAGCGTGCAACGTCACCCTGGTTTAACCGTAAGCTAAAGAGGCTAAAGAATGAAAAAAATAGGCATTTCAAGCAAGCAAAAACTTCTGATGACTCGCGCGTATGGGCAAAATATCGCACTACAGCTAAGGAATACGACGCTACCCTAGCCCTGACCAAACGCACCTTTTTCAATTTCACACTGCCTCAATTTTTGCTTACTAACCCAAAACAATTTTGGAAAATTATCAATCCGAAACAGCGTAAATCATCTGTGTATCTCGAAGACGACACTGGTAATGCCGTTCCCAATACCGCAGTCGCGGACACTCTCAACTCTATGTTTTGCTCTGTCTTTACCAAAGAAGTTAATAAGTCACCTTCCTCACTTTCCACTCTTGAATCACCCCATTATGCCCGAGATCACATTTTCAGCCGAAGGTATTGTCAAAATAATTGACTCATGAAAGACAACTTCATCTGCTGGACCCGACGGTATTAACTCCAAAGTGTTAAGAAATACCAAGTGCATAACCAGTGTTATTCTGTCTCATATTTTTCAACAGTCATTATCATGCAGCACCCTGCCTTATGAGTGGAAGTTGGGCAAGATTGTTCCAGTCCCTAAGAAAGGCCCCTCGAGCTACCGCCCGATCTCTCTAACCAGTGTCTGCTCGAAAATCATGGAACATGTCATCTATACTCATACCGTCAACTTTCTCAATTCTGTTAACTTTTTTAATCCCAGTCAACATGGGTTTCAAAAAGTTTTTTCCTGCGAAACCCAACTTGCGCTATTTCTCCACGATATTCATGTTAGCCTTGATCATAATATACCCGTAGACGCCCTTTTCATCGATTTCGAAAAAGCTTTCGACAAAGTGTCACATAAACGCTTGCTATTAAAACTTTCGCGACTTAACCTACATCCGCTTGTTTGCGATTAGATTAAGGACTTCCTCACTAACCGACAGCAATTCGTGCACGCAAATAATTCATCATCAACTTCATCCTCTGTCTTATCCGGAGTGCCACAAGGCACTGTATTGGGTCCACTCCTTTTCCTCATTTACATAAACGACCTGCCCAGTAATATTTCTTCAAAAATACGCCTCTTCGCCGACGACTGCGTCATTTATCGCCCGATCGTCAACGTCACCGATAACCTAGCGCTCCAGAACGACTTACTAAAATTAGATAAATGGTGCAGTGACTGGTTAATGCTGGTGAATACTAACAAAACATCCTTGCTTTCATTTAATAGACGGCACGACTACCCAGCATTCAAATATTCCCTTAACGGCCGCATCATCTCCTCAGAACCTAATGCTAAGTACTTAGGTATTACTCTATGTAATGACCTGACCTGGGCAACTCACATAACCAATATTACTAATTCCGCTAACCGTACTTTAGGCTATCTTAAGCGTAATCTAACACATGCGTCTCCTTCGGTGAAATTACTAGCTTACAAAACACTAATCCGACCCAAATTAGAGTATGCTTGTTCTGTCTGGGACCCCCATGAACGCGTTCTAACCGATCTAATAGAATCAGTACAAAACCGCGCCATTAGATTTATTTATTCTGACTATTCGTACACTACTAGCGTAACTAACCTTAAGAAGAAAGCAGGTCTGCCTAGTCTTCAGATGCGCCGAAAAATTGCAAGGCTTTCACTCTATCATAAGTTTTTTCATGTTTTGCGTAACTGTTCTCCCATCAATCCAGCTCATCGCATCTCTCAACGCATCAGCCATGATAAAGCCGTATACCCTCCACATGCCCGCACCGCCACGCATCTACAGTCATTTTTTGTCAAGACTGCCATGGACTGGAACAATCTTCCCGCAGACATCGTCCTTCACGTCAGCCATGCTCATTTCAAGAACTCCGTTGAGTCATACTTTGTAAACATTAACTAACTTGTTTGTTTCTCCCACCCCTCATGTAAAACCCTGTGTACAGGGTCCTTGAGGCATTTTCAATAAATAAATAAATAAATAAATAAATATGGTGGTTGTGGTTACGAAGAAGGAAAAAGGCGCCTAATTTCCGCAGCCCGATCGGGAGCACGGCGCAGCGGCTTTTTTGTTTTTTTTTTTCTTTTTTTAAGTTTTTTTTTCCATATATAGCTCCGCCGAGCTCCCGCGATGCGAGCGCCCTCACGCGTCAGAGCGCGCTCCTCCTCTCCACTCAGAGCGGAGAGAAAACACCTGCCGCGGACAACGCCAACGCCGCACAACGCCAACGCCGCACAACGCCGGATGCCTGACATAGCCCGACTATGAAATGCATTCGCATTTAAAAAGTAGCCAAGTAGCCAACGTCATTTTCTTGTCGCCACGGCCTTTTAAAAGTAGCCAGTTTGGCGTAAAGTAGCCAAATCTGGCAACCCTGACACGCAGCTCGTTGCAACACCGGCAGTCGATGATGGCTGTCTGCCAGAGGTTGCTTAGTGCTCCAGTGAACGTGACTGAGTGTTTTGAAATGTTTTTCAACACAAGTAAGTCTAAATATTCCTGCTCTAAAGAATACTATTCGTTCACAATTAAGCTAGAACAATCAGGAGTGACGTCGGTTTAACATTCCGTCGGAAGGGTCACTTCTGTAAATATGCTCACCAATGTAATGTGCCATAAACACGGCCGGCTTAAAACAGCGGTGATACGACCTGCCGCGTTGCACAGATTTCAAGACTCGGAATTGACAACAATTTACGTAGCGCGCTTAAATCAGTCTAATAATGATAGCAAGGACATGATCTACCAGTTCAACACGTTATTACGAAATTGTCGAAAACGTTTTCGGGGCGGTTAAAGAATATGGCCATCGTTGAAGAGTCACAACACTTTCCTCCAATGAACGAAATCCTGAAACACACCGTACATTATCAGTTGAGGCACCGATTACGACAATTACTCACTTAGTTTTTCAATCAGCAATCTCAGATCTTCAACCAAATTTTTCATCAAATATGTAGTTGTATTTTTCGGTTTTGTAGTATTTCCATACCCACGCAAATCAGGCGCTATAACACTACCGAAGGAGAAAACAAAAACACAGCGTTGACAAGCATTATGCTCTTTGTAGTACCATAAAGTACGCGAGATAATAAAAAGCTCAGCTAATGTAGAGATCATTCGAAAAGACGTCTAATTCAAAGAATCCCGCTTAAGAACACGACATAAATAATTTGGCTCGGCTACTTCGTTTTCCGTAAAAATGCTTCAATATAAAAGAGAGGTGTCATTAAAAATTAAAAGAAAGTGACTGAAACTCCTAGAGACATTTGGGTTAGGAGTACTTTGGTTTGGGCAAGTTGGTGCGACATCTTGCAATGTTTATCAGCACGAAAGACAACGAAACATGTAAACACGCACACACATCACCAATGCCTAACTGCCGTCTGAGTTAGTAGTTCAGCAGTACTGGTGTGTGTGCATATTTTATTGTGTCTTCATCCTGTGTGGGGTTTAACTTTTCGTGTAAACACAACGACCTGAATTTATGTCCCATTACATTACGCGTACTGGTAATGATGACCTGCCTCAAAGTAAGGGTCTTTAAAATATATTCCACTGATTAGAACGGAGGGAATCGTCGACGTGTGGCTTATTTGAACGTTTGCTGTATTTCCACGTTCTGCATATAATTCCAATAAATTATCTATGTTTCAATATATGCTTTTGCAATGTCTTAACAGAATACATTTTTTACTGACGAACTCACCAGAATTCACGGCCGAGTACATTTATCTGATGATTCCATATGTACCAAAAGTCGAGAAATCCATGTAGAAGCAGCAGCATAGGTTTTCCTGAGTTTTCGTTTGCACAACCTTTCTTTACGTAATGAACCCTAATGTCCTAAACAAATTGAGACGAACAAGGCTTAGCGATCTCTCTACAACTTATCGAAGAAAAAACAAGTCAATCGCAAGTAAGTGTTCTGGAGAAGCGTGGTTTACCGCGAAAATACGGCAGTGCATTGAAAGTGGCGGCTTTGAAACTATCTTCACCCATATCTTCCATCGGAGGCAGCAGAAAGTGTTGAAATATCGTGCTGTGTTTGTAGATGTGAGTGACACTTGGTCCATATGGTGATTCTGAAGTGATAAAATGTTCCAATTCAAGCCAGTGCTGAATATGAAGGACGTGGAGCTCATTTTATGGACTTGGCAACAAGATTGAAAGGACTGTAATTTTGAACTATAACCATTACATGTCAGATATTATATGGGAAGAAAGCAGAAAGACTGAAGTGTCTGCAGTATTTTCTCAAATTGTGTAGCACTTTGAACACTCAGGTACATGAACCGGCGCCTGGCTGTCACAGCTTTCGAAAGAAAATGTTCGGCTACGTGCTTAGGAAAAAAGAAGCAACTTTCTTCATTTAGACGCACCTATACTTGATTGAAATTCCCCTACGTTGCGTCGTAAGCACCCCTTATAAAAATGACTATTGAGTTGTTGTTGACATTCCGGTCACTATTCATTGAATCAACTGATTTTCAACGACTTGGCAAGATGTCTTGACGTTGCTCAATATATACTCAATGGTTTTTTTCTGTTGATTACATCAACGGAAAACTCATTGACAAAAAATGTTGACTTATCGTTGCGTTTTTATTGAGTTACAGTGTATGTATGAGCGCGCATTGCCAAGCCTGTAAAGTATCGAAACCTTTTTATGGATGAAACCACCCCAAGTAAGCAGCGCATACCCAAATAGAACGCATATTACAAAAGCCCTGTGCATATGCGGTCTTCTATCGCTTGCGTACTAGCTATATACGTTTGGCAACGTGATTTCTCCAGCCTGTCCGTTTAATTAGCTCTAACCGAACGACTCACCACATGACTATTCAGGCGGCAACAAGACTATAGCTGACTTCTTGCTGCAGTAACGCAAACAACGCAGTAAAAGTGTAACGTCCATGTACACAGCCGTGGGCAGCAACTGCACTGCCGCTGAAGGCAAAGGAAGCTTGATTAATTAATTGCTGGGGTTGTATGCGCCAAAACCACAATATGATTGTGAGGCACTCCGCTGTGGAGGGTTCCGGTAAGTTCAAACACCTGGGGCTTTTTAACATGCACCTGAATCGAAGGAAATCAGCCTCCAGCATTTCTGCCTACTTCAAAAAAAAAAAAAATGGGGGACCCCCTTACGCGATATCCCCCCCCCCCCCCCCCCCCACACACACACACACAAAAGCGCGCATGCGCCATGCCTGCTCTCGCTTCTCGGTGGAGACTTACTGTGCCGCAAAGCCAAATTACAAACGACCCACGGCTCTTCTCTTTATTTGCGTCAACCTCAAATTTTCGCTCAGGGCCAACGCTGGTCTTTCGCTCAACATTGAAGTCGACACCGCCATCGACACCGGGATTTCTGCATAACGATCTCTTTAACGAACTCCCGTTAAAATGCTACTGCCGCGGCCGGGATGGAACCCGCGATAGATATCCGGCAACAGCCGAGAACTGCAAGCACTGCTCGACTACGGTGGCCCCAAAGGAATAGTGGTTTGAGAATATAACGTTCATATGCAGTTTTTTAAGGTAGGTATCATTCATGTACCGCCGCGGATGCGCACAACACGGTGAGATGACATAAAGATATCTCCCAACGGATCACGGGGGGCCTCGGCGCAGAATGCGACGCCTGCCTGCGCGCGGTGTCGATAAGACCGTGTATCTCAAACCTCACCGCAACGAGATATCAGATGAACGTGATGTACCGGCGACTGTCTTCCCTTTACATTTTGTTTAATTACTACTCCTGCCAGGCCCGTCGCAAGAAATTTTTTTCGGGGGGGGGGGGGGGGGGGGCACCTGTTGAAAACCTTGAAAACCACCTATTTTTATTACTTTTTTTTGGCAAAACACACCCCTCCATCCGAATTTCGAGGGGGGGGGGGGGCCTTGCCCCCCCGCCCTGGCTACGGGCCTGACTCCTGCTGTTGGCGAACGAACGCCAGCCGCGCCATGCGCTCCTTGGAGAAACCGCGGCAACGCCGCAACATGTTGCAACTTGCTAGCCTGCGCTCCATGTCATATTGCGACGAAGGAAGTAGCGCGCAAGAGGATAAATTTGTGAGGTGTTGGATTGCGTCAGCAGTCATAATCATGAAGTGTTCAAATGTCTTTAACCAGTAAGCTTTACGGAAATAATAACAGCGATAACAGCCTAACTACCTAACGGGCTTCGCAGCGGCGTTGACAACGACAGCGCGGATGGATATCCGCCCTGCCGTCTGTGTCAGTTGAGCGCATTGAATTCCAACGTGACGGTCGCGTGTGGCGCGCTCGCCTCCTCTCGCTTTATTTCGTGCAGTGTAAATACCGTGATTCATGAAAGGTATGCACGCACTTGTGAAGAAGCTACTTCGGGGCATGTTCAGCAGTTGTGGACCTGCATGCAAGTACGTTTGTCTGCGAGTGGCGGCTGCGCGGACTGCGAGGCTTAGTTCCGTAATCGTTCCGACGGAGAAATGGACGTCTCAGCTTGCGTGCGCGACTCTCGCAGTTTCATTTCTGCTTAGCTGCAGGAATGGACGCGATCACCTGGATGTGCTTTTACCACTCCTGGAATATGCGGATTAAGAAACTACGAGCTCCATCGTTGAAGGTGAGTTCGTTTTCTTTACAGGGGCGGCGCCGGGATTTATTTACTGGGGGGGCACGCACGACAAGTGAGTTCCTTCAGGGGGGCAGGGAAGCTGGGGACATATGCGTTGTGTTTTGACTATCCTTGCTCTTGGGGGGGGGGGGGGGCAGGCGGAAATTTTGGGGGGCTCCAGCCCCCCCCCCCCCCCCCATACCCCCCTCTGGCGCCGCCCCTGTTTCTTTACCTGTACACCCTTTTATTCGAAAACCATGAATAATAAAAACGCGTGTTTTGTTGCTACATCGGCTGCATGCGCGACATGTTTCAGAAGTACCTGACTGCGTTAGTGTTGTGCCATCATGATTGAACTGTCCTAATATAAATGTAGCTTTTCATTTCTGTTCAGTTTCGAACATACTTTCTTATTGGCGCGCTTATTTGAGCTTGTTTCAAGGTATGCATTAACGCTTACATTCGAGCGCATGCACTACTTTTTTGCGTCTTGAAAACTGCTTGTGCCTCGTAATTAGGCACACGCTATATTACGACAGGTGTCGTGTTCTTTGTTTTGTCTCCAGCAAGTTTGCGGGTAAGAAAATGTTTATACCAGCACAGTTGTGTCTTTCTGCACAGTGCTATTTCCGATAGCTGGATGCGCTAGTCTAGTAATGTTTCGAATATGTGAGGGCGAGTGTTGAATCGTGTTCCGGGGCGAGGAGTTACGCGTCTTTTTTATGTGCTATGATGTTACTTTGCCTATTGTGTGTCGACGCGCGCCTTCAAAGCTGTGGCTTAGCGTTTCCCTTCTATGTTAATATCCGCGCTCTGTAAAGCTTGCATCTCTCGAGAGGGGCAGTAAAAAAATGTGTACTCGCGTGTCGCTTCAGCCTGGTCATTTGTAGCATGTTCGCCCTTCTGCAGCCGTATGCTGTGATGGAGTTCTCGCCTTTTCACACCGACTACTTGGTAGTAATTTGTCACAATTTCTTTTTTTTTATATATTTTTTTGCAGGAGGGACTCACCCTTTACATGTTGAAACAAACGCTACACCAATTAAGTTATGGTTTTCTTCTCTGATGATGTGGTTTTTGCAGTTTTTCGCTTTAATAAAGGTACATGTCCGCACATTTGCGTTTTTCTTCTGTTGGACCTCTTGAAAGAAAACGAAAGGTCACAGAACTTATGAAAAAGTTGACTTCTCCGAGTGACTGTGTATGAGTAATTCAATTTGCTTTTGTGCCCGTGTCCATATTTTAGTTTTCGCTAAGTTTACTGTGTTTCCAGGTTTTCACGTGTTTAGGCAGAATTGAAGCGTTATAGCTGGCGATAAAGTTTCTGCTATAACACGCGAACTGTGCAGGCCTACTGTAGCTCTTTATGCAAGCATACGTTGTACATTACAGTGCGCATGTACAGACAGCTGTGCGCTCATATAAAACCCCCGTAAGCGCACCTAGCAGTTCTTATTCAAGTTCTGTGAAAGACCTTTTGGACAGTGCCTACTGAGGCCCGTGCCTCAGTGCATGTGCCTCAGTACGCATTGTTCGTATTGCGGTAGCGTATTGCACTTGTATATGTACAAAAATTCAGCAACTATTAAAACGTACAGTACGTGTACTTTCAATAAATACATAATCGAATTTCAAAGCTGCTTCAATTGTAAGTCAATAATTATTCATTAGAGCTGTCAATGAATGAAATCAATGCTCCATGTACTTTCAATAACAAGTCGACAACCATTCAACTACTTTTATGTCAATAAAATTTTGGTAAAAGATCGGTGGCCAATATTCTATACGTGTCAACAATAAGCTCAATGACTTTTCAATGGACCGACAACGACTATTCAGTACAATATGTCAACATTGAGCAATGGCGTTTCAATTATTTTTCAATAAGGATTTTTTGTAAGGGACGTCTGACGCCATTACATGCTAGTCCGATATGATCTGTGGTACAATGGTGATGTGTATTGCATGCTGTGTCCCCGTTACTCTGCTCCGGAATGCTTGACAAGCACGACCAAACTTTCCGTTGAACACCCCTGTCTCATTAAGGCTTTAGATAAATCTAGCAGTTTTCAGCCACGCTGTCCCCACACGACAGGGAATATCTATGGAATGGTAAACGCCCCACTCTCGTAAACTTGAAGCAACTGGATCTGCTGGTTTGGGTGAGACGTTCACATAGCTATATTCTGTTGTGTGCTGAAAGCGCTGAGTATTCAACGCTTTTCAGAAAGTCTGGTATTGATAAAGGATTTCTCTGCGTCTTCTGTGGGCAAATGTTCCAAAAAGACAGCTTTGATTTAAAGCGCACATATCCTACACAGGTTTTCAATATTTCTATCGTCATTTAAAAATACACATAATGTACACTTTTTGTAGCGACTCTTAGATATGGCGCACAGAAGTCGGTTCCTTGAAAACGATATAGGCTTCCTTAAAACGACGATGAAATGTTTTTAGCAGTCGGCAAAACTTTGTGGTTTACAAGTAACGACATTATTGTCCATGAAGTCGCATTTTTTCCATGGTTGTTACTGCAGGAGCACTACAACAGGCGGGAGAAATGCTTGTCTTGCTCAGCCCACGCGAGCGTGCCGAAAGTGTGAGCGTGGAAACAAACAGGGACTACGTCACCTTCCGATTCCTTTAGCGGAGCCACGCAGCAATCCAAGAGCAGGTTCGTGCCACCCACTTATCGGAACTAATGGTGAGAGTGATATTTATGTATCGGAGGATCACGTAAGTATACACACACTGAAGATCTACAGCTGGATTACAATACCTGGCAGAACGAGAAACAGCCGAGCGCATTGTGAACGAGAGATCCGTCATGTATTCAACTGTGGCCTCAGTGATTATCTCCGGCGGTGTGTCGATGTCGGAGCTAAATGCGGAGCCGACGCTTCAACAGAGGTGCTGTTGCAAGATGGCACGCCATACCGAAGATAACATCACCACTTTCGCTCAGCACTTGAAGAAGCCCTGCGGTCGCAGCTGCAAATTAGCGCAGCTCGCACTGGAGGCGCAATGCTAACTGATGGACACGCATGTAGTCCTGGCTTTTGCTGTCTTGCTAAGTTTGGCAAATTTTCTCTTTCTTGCTTCGTCTAGTTCTCTCTTTCCTCCTTTCTCTCCGTTTTTTTCTGTGTCTTTTCTCGTGTTATTTTTATTTATTTATCCCTCTCTCTGTATCCGCTTCTTTCTCTTTCTTGCTAATTCTATCTTTCTTTCTGTTTCTGCATTTCTTTCCCTTTATTTCTCACTTTGTCCTTTTTTCTGTTATACTTTTCTATTTCCCCTTCCTCCGTTTCCTACTCCTCACAATCACATCTCTGCTTCTTACGCTCACTCCTCTTACCCACCCCCTTGCTACACTACGCTATACAGCGCTCTTCTAGCGTGGATATCCGAGGGGTTAGGACGCTCGCCTACGGATAGAGGGTACCCGGGTTCGATCCCACCTCATGAAAATTCTTTTCCCGAAGAATTCCTCTTTGTCGTTCTTTATGTCCTTTTTTTTCTTTCTCTCTCTCTCTCTCTGTACTCGTTCTCACACCCATCTGAGTTAATACAGGCCATGCCGGAGAAATCGGTGCACGTGCACATGTTGTACAAGACAGAGAGACTGACTGATGTTGTACTGACAGAGAGAATGAACCATTACCTTCGGTAATGGTTCATTCATCGAACTGCTTCTTTTTCTTCTTCTAGCGGCGCTGTCCGTTCCCCGCGCCGCACGCGCTCTCCGCCGCATCGTCCTCTTCAGCTTTCATCGCATGTTACGGGAGGGAAGCAGAAGAGGCGAATATGGGGAAGAGGATGAAGAGAGTGCGTGTCGGTTCATGATGATGATCAATTCCGTTTGCGGCAGACAAATTGCAGTGTGCTTGCTTCGCTGTTAAAACAGCTCCATTAACGTGATACCTGGGGCGGTGTGAAACATATTCTGTGCGCCGGTGTTTCCCACAGCAATATCTTTACTATTTATTGCTCTACTCGCCGCGGTCCACTAACGCACCATCACTTTGCAGATATCTTGCTTGTAGTGGTGTTTCAAATAGATAACCTTGCCATAGAGATGCGCGTTTGTGGCTTTGATCTTAGATAAGGAACTTCAGCGCCTGGGTAAATTTCGTCGGGGATTCTGACACCGCTGCTAAGCGTAACATAATGTTTTAGGCAATAAGGACGAACCTTTAACTCGTAATATGCATAGTAGTAGGATTTACCTAATTTTTTGGGGCGCCTACTTATTTATGAGGGACCGTGACGACGACAGCACACGCCTACAAGCCGAAACCCTAAGCTGCTTCGCCCCTAAAAGGGAGAACAATTGATACGCGCTCATACTTACCAGCATTCCCCACACGTACACAGAAAGTCACGCACCAAGAACTAGTATTTCAGAAAGAAAAATAAATATGCCTGTGATTTCTCTCATGCTGAAATCTGTGTTAAGTCTGTGACCGCAAGCTCTCGCTAGGGTATACGGTCAGATTTTTCAGATGAACCCTGAATCACTGTGCTTTTCCCAGGCGATTGCGCCCCGATAGTATTAGTAAAGAATGCAGGAGAACCTACTAATACGTACGTTGAGCTCCACTGTTTCATGATTTCCATATGTGCTGTTAGTAAAATCGGCCGGTACAGTCCTGTTCTTAGGCTTGAGGATTGATTCACCGTATAATGACACTTGTACTTTGACGTACGCCTGCATCCAAATCCACATGGTAGTTCCTATGGCCATGAAAATCAACTTGCCAAGAGCTGGAGGCATCATTGTCTTTTTAAGGTGTCGAACAGTTTTCATTGCGAAAGACCTAAGACGGAAAATAAGAGCCTCATTACGCAAACAAAGTTTTGGATAATGAAATATTTTGTAGCATAACATGACATCCTTCAAGTGCTGACCCATAAACGAGGTGCAAAGTGCGTCCGCTCCACTATCATGTACCTGTATTATCTATACGAATGATTGTAGTGACAGAGGCAAGCATTGTGAAGCTTTTATTCGATGTTTGATGCCCGTATGTGCTGCGCAAGCAATCCGATTTTTTTAACACATGTGAACAATGGACCTCCGTGCTTCAAGGCTCGAAAAAAATTGTGTAATCAAAATTTTCTACTCCGTTTGTTACTGTAAACTTTACGCGTGGACGGAGCTTTCACTTTAAAGAAGGTAGTCGAAAATCTTTTTTCAAAGCACAGCCTCGTATTACTGAAAGATAATACAAATATCACAGTTTATTCTAAATATATCCAGGCGTAACCCTTCACTACGGCACTTGCCTGCTTTGTGAGCGGAAAACTGCGAAGTTCTTGTCTTCCGTGTCTCGCAAAGATCCCCGCCAGTGCCCGAAAGCTCATTTTTTCAAGCTATGCTTTACCATTACGTGTTGCTCAAGCAAGCAAAACCTGCCGAACTCTCCTGAAATTTTGCATCTTAGATCACATCTTGTTCCATATTACACTTGATATAAATATTTGTTTGGTTTTCACGCAAAAATACGGCGAATTTTTTTTGCCTGTGTGCCTCTTTAAGATTATTGCTTGTCTTCGAAATTTGTCTCTCTTATTTGGCTGGGGATTGTTCAGATGGGACAGGCGGAGGACACCTCTCACGAAACCTTTCGTCCTTTGGAAAGTACTGAGAGGATGCGGTACTGTATTTCAATGCATTATTGCTGCCAGAAGAGTACACAACACGTGCTTGCGCTACATTCTTCTTCCTAGTCTTAGCTGGTAAAACTTCAGGGTAAATGCATCATTGCAACAAGATGGCAAGTTGAGGTACTTGGTACACACTGATGATGAAATAGTCTCACACGCACCAAGTATGCTGACAATAAAAGTGTGCAGGACAGCGCCACTGCCCTGTCCACTATCATTGTTTTAGTCGCACCGATCATGCTTTCAAAGTCAACCCTATCTTCGCCCGTACGGAAAAATACAAAAATTCGCCTTTAACTTTATCCATAAAAGAATGGAATGAATTACCTTCAAGGATCGCTACAATAAGCGAGACTTCTTTGTTTAATTCAGCATTGCTAACGTATTTGGAAGCATGCAACTTTCATTAAGCATTATGCTTTATCCGATGTTTACTCTTGTTGTATTGGTTGCCTTTTTACTATGTTTTACGATTGTCTGTACTATATTAATGTATTAACCTGCAATTATTCATCCTCTGTAAAAATTGGGCTGTGTTTATGTTTCCCCCCCTATGTAATGCCCCTAGTGGGACCCTTTGGGTACTTGAATAAATAAATTAAATAAATAAAAGTCTTCATTGGGCTTCAGACCACCTAAAGGCAAAGACAATGCTGGAAACACAGAAAAAATTACAATAACAGAGGTGCTATTCAGACCACCGTCGTCGGTGGCTCTAAACCGGTATTTCATCACGAACATCTGATTCATAACGCTACCTTGTTATGGAAACAACACTACATATTACTGGACAGACGGGGCTAGCTTTGTATGGTCTCTACCTATTCTGGTGTTTCCAATAGAAGAAAAGGCCAGCTAGTCTGAACGAACATCTTATTGAGAGAGTCAAGCAACATTTCACAGATGAAAACGATGTTCACTATTTGCGCCCGCGATTTCCGTCATGCAATCGCCATGTCGTAAGAGCTCAGAGATCACAGCCACGAACGGAAACATTGCTTTATTTCATTAAGTTCGCTCAAAACATTTGTGTTTGATGATTCCATGCACAAACAGTCGAAACAATACTATCTGTGCTGCCCCGCACAGCGTCCTCCATAATAATTCAGCTCATAAGAACTTACCGAGTAACGGCGCACTTAATCTCAAGTGAACGTTTCAGTCATGTATTCTTCGTGAGTTCTAATCTTGTGCGGCAACGTGTACAACCTTTCAATACCAGCAGCTGGCAAGAGACGGAGAAGTGGCAGCTGCCGACATATGCTTACAAAACAAGCAGTCGTATATCACCCTTGTGGCGTAAACAGAGGTGGCTTTGTAGAATCATGTTCCAGTGTTTCGATCCGAAACAGTGACATTCAATACGTTTCTGTTATGTATGACAAAAGGTCAATGTGACTTAGACGTGAAATCAAGTTAATAGAATGTTGGACAAATTTAAAAGGTGTTTTAAAGATCGCAGTTGCCTTGCGGCTATTAAAATATCGCTTTCCTTCTTTGTGTACTTCTAATATGTAACCAAGCGAATGTTTATTCCCTGAAGCCTATGGTGCTGCGTTTCTTTCTTTTTTTTTTTGTGACAACTTTGAGACTCATGCTATAAAGGGCGAACAAGCTCTTGAAAATGTAAAAACAAGAAGGCTCGCGCAAAACACATGAGCGCTACACAGCTGCTAAAAAAATCTACTTACACGGCATCCTTTAAGCGTTTTCTTCCTTAAAGTCCTTTGTATAGTTCGTGGAATTGTCTACTCTTAGGCATGTTTACTAAAGTGGAAATGTTATTGAAGATACATATGCAACCAGCGTGCGTCAACGGTTGTCTTACGTATCATCATAACTGCGAATACACTTAAAATTTGTAAAACATAATGCTGTAGGCACATCACAAGACTGTAATGACGATGGCATGATCGCGAACAGCATCATGGATGAAGCGGCGAAGAGAGCGACATGGCAGACGAAGACGATGTCATGGCGACGAGGGCCCAATGTCGCGACCATATATCAATCACGACGGCGGGGTAACAACGATGACTGCAGCTTTGCTGCAAGAAATTCGAGGATAAAATTTTGGATAGTTGCTCCTATTAAAGCCGAGCCGGTGATCTGCCGTGGTGGCAAAGCCGCTAAGCTGTGACACTGCTAAGCATGAGAGAGTAGGTTCTATTTACGCAACGGAAGCCGCTATTACATTAGATCGAAATAATAAAGAAATATTTTCTGAAATTTATAGGTGCCTTCACATGTAACCCACGTCGTGCACTTGCGTCACGTGAATGTCTAGGTGCATTCGCGATTTTTTTAGATTGCTATGATAAGCTTGCGCGTGCAACGCGAACAGCGAAGTTTACTCTGTAACTAACGCGGCCTCCAATGATAACGTGGTTCCGTCTGTGTCCGAGTGCCTTCCTTTAGTCCGCGTTCACAAGCGCTATCCTTTGAAGAATGAATTTCCAACTCAACCCAAGAAACAGCCCTCTTAAGAACCAATAATAAGTCTTAGATGCCATATGTATAAAACCGCTGATTCAGATTAGCGACGGCCGACAAATGTGATTGCCGATATCAGTGCACAGCGTGTTTTAACGCGACAGCGTTAAAGAGCTCGTTTCGTAAATTCTGGCGTTGGTGTCGGTGTCCGGCGGCGGTGTCGTTGGTTGTGAGCGAAAACTCGTCTTGTCCGTGCCCGAAAAATGGAGAAAGATGCAAATAAAATAAATAATAAAAATTCCATTTCCATCCCAAGTGAATTTATTCGGTACGAACGGCGGACCTTGATTCGCCTGTGTTTTTCTTGTCTTTATCTTTCATGTATTTGCTCTTTTTTTGTGTTTTGTGTTTTTTCTTGTGTTTACGTTCTTTTTTCTGTTGTTTTCATGCGATTCTGTCGTAGTTTCTACAACTTTCGGTTCATTTTGTGTGATTGTCGCATTTATTTTGCAGCTAGGTATTTTCTGTTCTACTGTTTTTCTACCGTTTGGCGTTCCGAGCGTGGCGTGACCGATTCCTGGTCTGGCATTTCGCCTCCGTTTACCTCTGTCGTAGATCAGTGTCTAACTCCCAACGCTTCCGTTTCGCTGGCTCGCACAGACAAATTAGCCCTTTCGCGACTCCGGCGTTCGCGAGCAAGCAAGCGCTGGCGTTCCAAGCGTGCTGGCAGCCCGCTCAGCTCATGTGTACCAACGTGCGGCCTGCCTGACTCCAACGTGATACATGCCACTGCGTGACACCAACGGTTGACACCAAAGGACGACAGCTTGGTCCCTGAAAGTGCTGCGCACTTAATGCGCTTTCTACGATGCAACAGTGAACTTGCCAATGAACATGGTTGCAGCTTACATCACACGCACAGAACGGTCATGTGCACACACTGTCATACACGACGCGGTGTTCAGGTTCAGCACGTAAACACCGCCAGCGCGACAAAGGACAATGCACTCAGTAACAAGTATATATATCCATGATTTTGTAACCTATACTGCATTGTCGGTGGGAACAGCTCTCTTCTGCATATTTAAACAGCAAATATACACAGAACCCGTGCAAACATTTGGAGATCCTTATGGACACCTCATTTTCGTTTTCGTTTCATTTCATTTCATTTTCATTTCTTTGGCCATTTTCACAAAATTCCCACGAAGGAGGCAAAAATAGAGTGTATGTCTCCTGACTTGGCCCACTCTTCGTGAGGCACTTCGGGCAGCTACAACAAGACAACACATAGAAATATACAACCGTTTACTATAAAACTGCATCATAATGAGCTCTGCTTTCATTATTCATTTCTAGTCGTCAGCTCCGAGTCTATGTTGTACAGTCGTCCATGTCTGAGAGCTGTAGCTAAGCGCTTGCAAATACATTAGAGCACAAATGCACAGGGATAGTGGTATCTCCACCACACAAGACATGCATACCCGTCGGACGGCTGTATAGCGTAGCGCCATCATATAAAGTAAACATACACTTGAATTTCTTGATATACGAGTGCGTAACGTGAACAGGGACTAAGAAAGACAAGGTTACGCGCTCGTATATCAAGTAATCATGAATCACCAACTCGCCCAAGCAGCCATTTTGACAAGTTATACACTTGAAACATGCCCATTATTAGTCGGAATCACGAAAGCTCCGCCGGGCTTCTGCACATCCCGGCCGCCTGTTTGACACCATGTTGAGCCACGTGACGGCAGTGAGAGAATAGAGGTTGGAGTAGGTCGGTGAACTATCGTGAAAATATAGACGATGTGCACTGACGTCACTGAAACAGCCATTTTGGAGCACCAACATGGTGGTACGCCAACTTTGAGATGTCAAGTTAGTGTTATTAAATAAATTTGCTTTTGCTGATAAATCTTTTTTTTTTGTTTCGTTTCTTTTCTTGGTGGAATTGTGCCTGCATGCAAGATGATTGATTCGTTCATATGTGTTGCCACTTTTTTCTATGCTGTGTCCACCGCATTGTAATTAGATCATATTTGTATGTGAATTAACATATTTTGCTATGTAACTATTTTTTCCTGAATTGCCCCTCTGCAATAATGCCCTTGTGGCGCTGCAGGTATTTGTATAAATAAAAATAAATAAAAATGTATATCTCATGCTGGTTGCTGCGTTATTCATTCAGAGAGGCCCAATAACGTTCCCGCGACGTCGTTATCACGCTGAAGCAACTAAATCGCGCGTGATTATACTGCCTTGACGTCATCTAAGCCGCCATGTTGGAGCCATGTTGTGCGTCTATGACGTCACGTGCAAACTAGCAATATATCTAGCAAGATGGGAAGCAAGTGTGCAAGCTAGCAATGCAAGCTGCATTGTGCATTGTACCGTGGGTCTGTCCTAGAATGAGACAATACTTTTTTCTTTTTCTTTCGCAACCACGCTGTAATGGACTTCCGGCCAACAGTACTGATAAATAAGGAAATAAAAATAAATTCTTGTAGAGAACTTCTTGGCTTTGTTGGGAACACACACCGAAACAGGTTGCGACTTGCTGCCGGTGATGTCCTCGCTTTTCTGGCACAATGAAAGCATCGCAGATGTTGTTTGACGCGGCAAGAACACAATGTGAAGCGCACAAAAACGCATCCCTTTCCGTTACTGTTGCGCGTTTCTGCAGTAGGACTGCACTTGTTATTTGCCTCTGAATGCATGCGAAGTCGCTCTTCCCTTGAATGCTTTATTCATATTTATTATAACCTCAGGAAAGACCAGATTTTCAGAGCACGTTGCTGCAACTAATCAATTATCGCTAAATCGTGTTCTCAGATTAAAATACTCATTTGCGCTAATCCAGGGACACTGCACTGTCGACATTTCCGAGCTCATTTCCTTTTCAACGGGCTTGTGCTACAAGACAACGGCATGCACTAACAATTACCCCCTTCACTAGCCGCAATATCTGGTTTAATTGCTAATTCTTTTTCCCACAGTCGCGAACTGAATGGAATCAACTGTTCAACAATGTGGTGTTGCAGCCATCCCTGTATTTGTTTGTGTCCGATATTGTGTAACTTATTTATTTTTCGTTTCGTTCTGTTAAAAGTTGCACTTACACTTGATGCGTTGTTTCAGTTGTACTTGAAGCGCATTTGATTTCATTTCTGTATTGTCTTGGTGTCAGTACCTACAAGTATTTTTTTTTCATTTTCTTTTGTTTTTATTCTTTTTGTTTTCCCTGCTAGTCATATCATCAGTTTGTATCCCCATCCTGCGAAAATCCCGTAACGAGATTGCAGTATACGTAAATATAAATACTTAGCGTAAATGTAAATAAATACTTAGCGAAAATTTCTTGAGCAGGACAGACCGCGACCTTGCAGTAGCTCTAGATGGTCTCATGTTGAAGGTAATGCGGTATGTGGATAATTATTTTGTCTTCTTACTGGAAGAGTGGAAGCGCCAATACTATTAAGGTGCTCAAGGTATTCAAGGAGAAGGGGTGCGGCTCGAGATTCACTTCCAAAGTTCCAAAGGACGGGATGCATCCAGTTCCTCGACTTCAGGATCACGACAGGGCGTGAGCATACCTGCTGGATGTATTCTCCGAGGTCCGTGAAGCCAGTTCTGGATTTCAGCTCCGAGCACTGTAAGTTGGTCTATGATGGGATCGCCACGTCTTGTCTGGTGTCCGCCTTGCGTAAGTCTTGCCCACATCGAATGAAAGAAGCTTTTCTTCCTAATCAAGCCAATCGACTAGAACAGTCCAACTATCCCTGCAAAATTTTGGCTTTCCTTCTGTGAACGAGTATTGAGGAAGTTGAAACGGGAAGGAAGTGGTGGTGCTATGAGGGAGGCTCACGTTAAGGATAGGCTGGTCGTCAGCATTCCTTATGGGCATGCTTTTTCTCACCTGCATGAAAAAAGGTCGGGAAGTCGTTTTGGGATTGATGTAGTATTTTCCGCCAAGAACAAGTTAGGTCGCATCTGCGCAGCAGTTGAAAGGAAAATTGAGGGTGGCACGAAAAAATGGAATTAGTGTGACGTTAAGCACCGGGAAAGATTGGTTGAGTGTGGAAAGGGGGTAGTATATTGTATTCCCCTATTCGTGTGGAAAGTGTTATATCGGTCAAACCGGGCGCTGTCTGAATAACCGATTAATGGACCACAGAAACTCGTTGGAAGGGCTGCCTTCGCCTAATCTCTGCCTGCATTGCAAGGAATGTAAATGTCATCCATTACTGAATGAAACAAAAGTGTTGTCGAGGCACAAGGATAGGACCGCGCAAGAGATTGTTGAGGCTTTCTACATTCACAAGTCCAGGTGACGTATCTGTGGCAAGGCCATGGGTGAACTTGCATAAACTCAAGATTGATTATCTAACCGCCAACCTGTAATCATAACCACGTGTCTTTGCATTTTCTTTATATTTTTATTTTTTCTGATAATAAACTTTCAGTTGTTAGTCTGCGCCTGTCTGGTGGTTTCTTTCCTTCGTGTTTATGTTTTTTTCGCAAAATGCCATTCACAATGAAAAAAGTTTCAGAGACTCGAAGTTGGGTATTTCAGAAAGTGAAGATAAATCAAGGGGCGTTAGTTGGGATGATGGTGAGAAATTACAATCATAGCGTCTATATGAAGCGAATGGCTTTTTTCTGGGGGGGGATTCAATGCGTTTCATGTCACCAATTTTATAGGGGTACCATACAGTGGAGCCGTACTGCAGGATTGGTCTTAAGAGGTTTTTGTATGTTAGTACTCTTGTTTCCTTTGGGGCTAAACGTAATGAACGGTTCAGAATGAGATATCCGAGTTTTTTCAGGGCTTTGTTGTAGGTTATGTCAGTGTGATGAGACCATAAGTTTGTGGTGAAAAGGAGGCCGAGGCACTTATATGGTGGGACCCGCTGTACTACACCATTGTTCAACGAATAATTAAACGTTGATAGGGTTTTTTCTGCCTGCTAAAACACATGGTAACTGTCTCTTGAAAATTAATGTTCATTTGCCAATTTCGACACCACCTGCAAAAGTTTAAGAATTAAGTATTAAGTGCTTGATGATCATCAGGTGAATTGATTACGTGATAAAGAACAAAATCATGAGCGTAAATACGACTTTTAATGGAAACTACGGACTGGTCGGTCGCTCATATAGAATAAAAAAAATTTAGGGCCCAGCACAGATCCCTGCTATTGAGAGAACATCACATTTCTTTAAAGACACCGGCGCAGTATTAACTGTGTATTGGTAGGGCGAGTTAATGGTAAAATTATATAGAATTTATTCAAGTACGTAATGCAGTTCCGGTCAGCTCACGAAGGAAAACATTGCGCTGTGTTGCCAAGACGTACTTCGACGAATACGCCATTTTTCGTACGCATCAGCAGTTTGTACTTAAGTAGAGCTGGGAATGCGCTTTCGCTCGGGCAGCCATGTACGAGCTCGGTAAAAACTCATTGCAAGTCCGTGTAACCGCGCGCCAGCTGCCAACGCTTTTTCTTCGTTTAAGCACAGCGTAGCTTGGTGGGAAACACATTCCCAAATGGAATGCATGAAAATTATGCAACATAAGTTTAGATTCAGCACGATAACAGGGCGAGGGCAACCCATTGTTCGTGCCTGTCATCTCCACCATCTGCTACCACCCTAATTTTACTTTTGCATGCGTTTTC